>BEWF01000051.1:0-153318 GCA_002583695.1 Pleurotus salmoneostramineus
CGCGCGCCCCCGCCCCCCCCGCCCCCCCCCCCCGCGCCCCCGCCGACTTTTTTTCGACCAGGCGACGGCAGACGCGAGCTCTGACGGGGGCGTGGGCGCGGAGCGTGGTTTATGTGCAGGTGGTGGCACATTGGGTGGTGGTGTTGGAGGGGGGCTCGGCGGTAGTCTCGGCGGAACCTTGGGTGGCGGTCTAGGAGGTGCTGCAGGAGGTGCTGCAGGAGGTGGACTTGGTGGTGTATTGGGGGGTGGTGTAGGAGGTGGACTTGGTGGTTCTTTGGGAGGTGGCGTAGGCGGAGGACTCGGAGGCGAGTTGGGCGGTGGTATAGGCGGAGGACTTGGTGGTAGTCTCGGAGGAGGCATCGGGGGTAGCGCCTCTGGCTCCGCGAGTGGTGGAATTGCAGGCGGTGGAGTCGCTCGACTTTTGTAAAAAGTATGTAAAGAAGTTGGTATCTTATTAGTAGATTTTGGAGAAAAATTCAAACATGGTTCTTACACACAGATGTGGTGCTACATAGCTTTGAGCAGGTCGTTGGCCACTTTGATGTGCACAAGGACATTTGTGAGCGTTGACTGAAGTCAAGTAGGTGGAAATGTTGAGGGGCACCTCTGTACTTTTGCATTTGCTAACGGGCGCTCTATGAACCTTCTCCTGAGGGACACAACTAGGGGAGCGGCTGGTAACGACCCGAGTTCTTGCCCAGGGCTATGTGGCAGGACGCAGTCGATCGCCTCGAGACCTGTCTACGATGAAATCTTCAGCAGTCGACAATGGGGAGCGAGTTTCGGGTTCTGAGCGGCGTCATCCCCGTGAGACCTAGTGAGTACATCGGAATGATCTTCAGGGTTACTCGATAACCATGACCAGAGGGGAAATTGAGAGACCTAAGCCCTGATGAGTCCAGAAAGTCGGACATGCAAAGCTACGACGTACATAGACCCATCAAAGTTGCGCATTGTGATGTGAAAGGAGCGGGATGATGACATTTCATCAATCCCACACTGTGGGATTGTAGTAGTGGCGCGATCATCCATCTTCTAGCTCGCGATCCCAGGCTAAGTGATTTCTTTTGCACTTGACTGAAAGACACAGCAGTCACTTCAAATGTAGACAAGCTTCAGGTGAATGTGAGGAAATTGGTCTGATATCATTTGCAATTGTGTCACCGCGTGAGTCGATAGGACTAACTCACCGATGTTGATGCCGAAGCACACCAGAACCTGCAAGGATGATCCCCAGCGTCGTCTGGAATTCAAAATCGGAACGCTTTTCGGGCGGTAGGTTCGATGGACATGTCATCTATCTGCTATGCCTCCGGACTCTGGCGTATAAAAACTTTGAAGGGGATGTTCTTCAAGCAGAGCAGACAATATTCCTCCACTACATTCTCGTAAGTCATCCAGCCAAAGCAGACAGAAATGGCAGACACTAACAACAATTGTAGTGTAGACCAAACAATATTCAACTGTCCAACAATGCGTTCATCTATCGCCGTCGTCATCTTCATCGCCGCGACCGTATTGGCGTTACCTGCCAGCAAGGGTGGATCGACTAGCAAACTCATCGTTCGCGAAGGACCGCTTGATGGGCTCATCAATGGTGTTGCCAATACTGTGGGAGGCAATACAGGGGGTGCTGCAGCAGGAATAGTTGATGGTGAAGTCGAACACGTAAAAGGGAAAGCATTAAAAGGGGTCAAAAACATTGGAGACGAAGTCAGCAGAGTAGGGGAAGGAATCGGTGTTCCGAGAATTGGCGGAGGTGACCTTGGAATTTTCTGAGCATTTAACTACGAGCGCAAGTTGTATCAGCTCCTCTGACTGCTGAGCTGTGGTGAATCGACGTAGCAGTGGATGCGTTGAACTTGGATGGAAGTTGGCGGAGCCAACAAACCACCTTGGCAGCACGCAAACAAGGACTCACAAGTGCCCTTGAGCTTGAGCGCTTGTGATCCCCTCTGTAAACAAAACATGCGGGCCTCAGCCATCCGACACCTCCAAATCGTCCCCCGAAGCTCTCTCAAGGTCAAATCCGCTACCATAAACCCCGCGCCAAAGCACCAAAAAGAACAACTAAAACAACCCACCATCATCGATGTTTTGCTGAAGCGGAAGGAAAAGGCAGGAGAGGCATGGCCGACGAACTTGCGTGTTGAGCCCATCATCACGAAAGAGGCTTTGAAGAATGTACGCGCCGAGGCCAGGTCAGACTTGAAGGCGTTGCTGAGGGAGAGATAGAGGCTTCGGGTGAAGATGTGAGTACGCTTTCTGAAAAGTTTTGTGTCATTCCTTAGCGGTGCTCATACCCGCGTCGCGTTCGTTTCAGTGACCATCCATGTGGACTCATCCATCCAGCACACATCTTTCTACGAAAGTAGTCATGCAACTTGTTGGGCTTGCCTTTTCTTTAGAATTCCATAGAAATTCGCGAAATATTTGGGACTTTTCGGTCCGCGTCTCGGAGGCACCCGAGTTCGCCTCATGGAGCTATTACTGGGCAATCCGCAGTTTTCCCGAACCCATTCAGCTAGGTAGTTGCTATGGACGGTCATAACGAGGCTGAGAGCCTTTCGCTCTGTACAAAATCCTAAGTTATGTTGAGAAATCGAGATCGAGACGTCCAGTCTGAAAAGCTTGGCCACATTTTCGCGCACGCTGCGCGTCCTCGTCAGGGTCCGACATAGATAGCGAACCCTGTGCATCACAATTATGCAGGTTATCGTCATCGAGGCAACACATCCATTCCATGAGCGTGAGCAACAACCACTCTTTCACCAACCACCACCTGCACGGCCCCAAAACCATATAAAGGGTCTACCTTTACCCCTCTTCCGAGTCGCCGAGGACTTCTCCCTAGAAGTGGGAACCACTTCAACCTGGTTCTTGCCTTTCTTCCAAGTTCGAACATCGTCGATTCAACATCAAGATGGGCGTCAAGACGATCATCCAAGCCGCGGTAGCAGCACCCTACGCATGGCAGACCTACAGGCGTTGGAGAAGTCGCTCGAACGAAGACAGGGATAGAGATGGCGCAGAGCGCTACCAAAGCCAGGCTTCGTATGATCCTGATTTGAGTCCGAGAAGACCTTTGTTGATGCAGTCGACGAGTCCCATCGAAGCAGGACCTTATTCTTCCGGGTACACGTACGGCGCGACCGCTCAGGACGCTGACGACCTACCTGGGTATGGCGGAGGTGCCATTCACAGCAGTCCAGAACGGATGAGAAGAAACAGCACGAGTCTGCTGCATGGAGTACCCGAGGCGGAGGAGAACGAGCAGGACAACGACGACGACGAGCTTCCCAGCATCGAGGAGGAGCTAGAAGAAGAGGGTCTTTACAAAGGTGTGTAAATATCCCTTCAAGCTCGTTATCTTTGTCTTTATATTCGCATGGACTGACAAAGATTGCACACAGGCTCTTATTCGCGGTTGTTATATTTGTACACGCAAGTTCCTGTGACTGCTCTGCTCGCCTGGGTCGCCCTCGCTGTATTACCTATGGTTGCGTACTCCTCGAGACACCCTTCGACGATCTATCCATATCTCCCTTACTTCCCCTTCCCATTGCCTGAACTACTCACCGCATCTGCGCTATGGTGTCTGGCCTACGTCCTCCGCGCACCCATGTTCGCCTTTTTGACATACCTCTTCGCCGATTCACCGCTCTCATGGCTCCCGACCGTTATCTCGACGTTTCTACATTCTTTCATGACCCTTGCTCTTTGTGTGGTTTCGTTCGTCGTGTTGCAAGTCCCCCATGCGACGCACACTGCGCACACAACCTACCGCGACCCTGCCTTCCTAAGGGTATGGTTCCTCGCCTTAGGATGGGCACTCGCGGAGGGCCTAGTAGCGGTCGCACAAGGCTACGCCGCGTTGGCGTCCTATAAGGAAGTTCTTGTCGTTGTCAAAGACGACGAAGACGTAGAAGCAAGCTCCATTACACAATCGAATGGCAGTAACCATGGGAAGGCACCACAAAGACAAAACCACAGTCCGCAGGTTATTCGAAGTAGCACTAGCTCGTCCCCGTTAGGCAGCGAACGCAGGACGCTCCTGAACAAAGACCTCCAACTCCAACGACGTGCATCCAACTTGTCTGAAGAAGAGATCCTCCAGATGGAGCTTGACCACGACTTCGATCAGCTCATGGCTGTTAAAATGAGAGACGACTTGGAGGACCTATATGGTATTCCCTACATCGTGCGTTTCGTCTCCTTCCTCTCCTTTGCGGGGAACTAATTATAATGTTTCGCAGAAAATCCCTGTATTCTTGACTTCGCTTCAAAGAATCAATAGCGTCCTTCTGACTCTGGGCGTCTTCCTCCTCTCCTCCTCCGCCTACCTGCGTTCGCCGCTGTCCGTGCCGACCTTGTCCCCCAGTCCCATCTCTTCACCTACCCATGACCACCCAGGATACACATCTCAGTGGCATGCGACCAAAAGCAACAAATCACTCTACATCACCATCCCCTTGCTCCTCTTCGTCCACACCGCTCTCGGTCTCCTCCATGCACCTCTGATCCTCCCAAAACTTGGCGTCCACACTGTCGTCTACGCCGGCTTACTTGTATCATTAGCTTCCTTCTGTGCGGGTTTGGGTGTCTGGGAGGCACTGTCATAGAGCCATCTCTTTCCCCTTTACGGTTTCTCCTTATCTATGTCATGTCACTGACGGCCTTGCTTTCTATTTGCTTATCATCGATATCTCCCACGAACTGTGTGCATTCTTATTTCTTGTCTGTACAACTTATCGCTCATGTTCCCGCACGTTCAATGTACAATTGGAATCATATTACGAAGTTTTTTGGCTCTTCAACTCTTCTCGAACAATTTTTCAATTGAACCTCTTCCCACCCCATTACACCCTTCCCTCCAAGTTCAACGTAACCTCGAACCCTACCCACTACCACATCTACATTTACATGGTCCTTGATAATCACCTTTGACATTAGAGGCGAACCGCACAAGCGTTGCTCAACTAGAGATAGCTCAGAACGCACACAGTCGCTGTCAACTGAAGCAATGTTTGTTCTCGCCGCTTCGGGAATCCTCTAGTTCCACCCTGAAGGCCTGAAATTTCGTGACGAGTCCATCCTCCAGTCATCCACTGAACCCCTCTTTGAGCACCGTATCAAATACTCTACTCAGACCTAGTGTTGTTGCACTGTCTCATGAAGTTCGCGGCTCCTTTACTAGTCGTTCCCAATACACGACACGATAACTGATGTGCATTTGATGTGGAACATTGAAATGCAGTAAGCACCCAATTAACAATCCGGACTCCCCATTCTGGGAGACCGAGATCCCTCTACTAAAGCGTTTCGACGACGTATTTGAAGGTAAGTCTATGCAGTACGTCGCTCAAGTCCTACACTGCGACTATCACAGCAGCTACAGTAACTAGCCAACCTTCACTCTTCTGGAAAGAATCCGGGAATCTCTAGTGAATAACGAAACACCGGCCCCTCCTAGTGTAACGCCTCTAGAAAATGGAACATGCCCGAGTTGCACCGACGTGACCACTGGAAGACTAACAACGAAAACTTTTTGGCTTCGAATTGCAGCCTTATCTCAGAATTGACCACTTTAGATGCTAACTTCATACATTTGGAAGAGAAGAAGTTTTCATTTTTCAGCTCGAAAAAGCTAGAAAAAAATGACACATTTCTTCGTGCGTAAAAGATCGCAAAAAGTAAATATTTTATAGGAGCAAAAAGGGGCGAAAAAGGTGTCTTTTTTCAAGACTTTTTTACGCCAAAAAACAAGACCTTTTTACGCGCAGAAAATCTACAAAAAAGTATACATATTTCGCAGATTTTACTCAAGCAAAAAGTTGATGTTTTTCGATGTATTTTCCCCTCACAAAAATGATAAGAAAAATCCATCCATTTTTCGCACCGAAAAACTCTTGGTCGCACGCTGTGATCTGGGCTTGACATCGTGCTCGTAGAACCCCAGCTTTATATTTTGCAAAATATCACGCAAACACCGAGCTCATAACAAAGTTCGCGCCGGCTCGGGCGGAAGGCTCTGGACCCTGAGAGACCCTTAGTCAGCGCTTCCCACGCCACAACGCCGCAGCGTGTTTCGAGCGGCGACTCAAAGTTTCCTAGATAAAGAGGGACCTCGTGATTCGAAGGTCACCTGAAGGTCACCCCGCTCCTTCGTGATCTCACCCGTGATCATTACCCCTTCCCCCCCTCAGCACTGAGCTCATCGCCCTCAACGTCGAGCAAAGCATCCACAACCTCAACTAAAGCTGCGTAGGACGTTCGCCACAACGACCAAGCCTTACGCCATTCCCTGCCATCCCCCAGACTTCCCTACAAGGCGTTTCCTTTCCCACCCTGACGGCCACTTTGTGCTATAATCTCTTCATTGTCCTCTTCGACATCGGCATCGTCCATCATGGCGCAAGCAACGTCCACTTCTCAAGATCAACCGATACCGCCTGCATCGTCCCAAGCTCCGGTCCAAGCACCAGCAGCACCAGATGTGCCGAATGTTTCTATTGGGAACATAGATCAAAATCAGCTTATGACTATCCTACGTCACCTTCCAAACGTCTTCACTAAGGTGTGTATCACATTCTAGCTTGCATAGATGAAAGGAACACAGTGATGCGAAACCACATTGTCGATCCAATATCGCGGCCACACGTGACTACAGCACCTTCATCACGCTTTCTGCGCATGCTGTCATGGGCCATGGCCTCTTCAGCTTTGTTCCTTATACAGATGATTTATCAAGTTCTTTATGACTCATTTTTATTCATCCTTCTGTCTTGTAGCTTGCCGAAGGCAACAAGGACTCCGATGCGGCCCAAGCACTTTCGAATCTCTCTCAAGCCAATGCCAATTTCCCTTTGGCTTTTCAACTCGGACAGCAACCCAATCTTGGAGCTCTTCAGCACACAATGCCTTTAGCTGGTTTACGTGAGTTCACCTTAACATGTCATTGTCCTCCCTCTGACTTCGAGGAACGTTTTCCTTTAGCTATTCAAACTACCCTCCCCGCCGCTCGTAACGGTCAAGCCCCCCTATCACATGAGCAGTCGAACCAGGAGGGTGAAGATCATAGCGACGGGGACGAGGGCGCTCAGGAGGGCCACTCTTCAAACCACATCCCCGGAACAAGTGTGATCGGTGGCACGAGAAGGGGTCGTAATCCTGCCATTGGCAGTGATGAGTGGGCGAGGCAGCGGAAGGACAATCACGTACGTTGTGTTTCTTGTCACTTTAGTCTGCGGTACTTATGGTCGTAACAGAAAGAAGTGGAGCGACGTCGCCGCGGCAACATCAATGAAGGTATCAATGAACTCGGGCGTATCGTACCCAACGGCTCGGGAGAAAAGGCGAAGGGCGCTATTCTTGCTCGTGCCGTCCAGTATATTCATCACCTCAAAGAAAATGAAGCACGAAATATCGAGAAGTGGACGTTGGAGAAACTCTTGATGGACCAAGCCATGGGTGATCTGCAATCCCAATTGGGCGACGCACAGACCCAAAACGCTGAGTTGCAGCGTATCAAGGGTGAAATGGAGAGGCAGATGGGGGAGATGCAAACGGAGATCTTGACCCTTCGAAAGCAGTTGGAGGGGAATGATAAGGTTGAGGTTGGATCGAAGAGACGTTCGCCTGATGATGGTGGCGAGAGCTCAGCGGAGAAAAAGCAAAAGACAGCCGAGTAAGTTGCCTCTTCGTATGTTCCAACGACCTGTTCGCTCATGGATGCCTTTCGGTGTAGGTCATGATGTCTCTGCGCTTGACGACCCCCAGATTCTCATCTTCCATGTATAACCATCGCATCTCGGTCGCGGTTCCTCCACTATAGTATTGAATATGATAAAGTTGCTGGGTTCAAAGAGTTTTCTTTCCTTTTTTCTGCTCCCTTGTACATATAGTGATTGTCTCTCTATAGCTCAGAACGTCATCGAACGTTGTAGGATGTATCGTAGTAGTATCGGTATCACCATTCTCTTCCCTTTGATTCCCCAGTCCGCTTCGTCGCAGTTTTCAGGCTTCTTTGAGATATCAACCACTTGCTTTAGCTCCGGATCCATCATTCAACCACCCAACCCTCTAACTCCTATGACGAACACAGACCCCGAAGTGAGCTATCGGTATTCCTCCTTTCGGTCCCTGTGCTCACTGCCTCTTCCACAGGTTTCATTCGTATCCCCTGGGCGACTTTATCTTCGCGCCCCAATCTCCATTGAACACTCAACGGTATCATATCGAGGTTGATAGCCGTACCATGACGGCGCTTACACTCAATTCTCCCCGTGTAGCTTGCGAGGTGGCCTGTGGAGTTCAGTTCGATGGGCAACTTAGGAAATGTCATATAGGCTCACCAGAGCTCTCGCTTCCTCTCTAATACCGTCAGGCGTTCATGAGAGTTTCTGAAGTTCACACAGGCGTAATCGCATCGGTACGTTGTCCAACGGTCTTATCTGTTCTCCGAGTCACCACAACCACTTCTGGGATCCCAGATGCGTTCCTGCCGTACGATGTGGAACCGAGACTTCGCCTCCGACGTTTAAGCTATGCGAAGCTCTACGAATCCACCCGACTCTCTACACATACTCCTCTTGACCACCGTCCAAAAACCTCTGATCGAAATTGACTTGTCAGGCTCCTCGCCCGAGCAGTGGCAAGTTTTGTCACCGTGATCACTACCACGCCCCTCCACACCGTAACACTTCTGAGATATCGCTTCGACTTTCGTAAGTCGCGTATGCGTTGCTCGGGACCCCCTAGCAAATTCTCACTTACGCCGATGGTCATTCACAGTTGGCCTACCCACGATGCATGTCTACCATCGTATATAAGGACCGACCTTGGCTGAGTTGCCTTTCAGCATCAACTCAAACTACAAGTCAAGCATTCAGCAGGTAACCTCACCCCTCCTGAGCACGCGCACTATGTCAACTAACGGTCTTTAGCTTCTAGACAAACCGCGAGATATGACCTCCTACAACATCCACCAACAAACCTGGGTGCTATGTGCTGCATCCGGCATCGCGACTGGTTGTGTCGGGACCCAGGCCCACCTTCAAGAACTGATGTCTGCGAATTTGCAACCCACAATCGACGCCATGAACATCGGCAATTGGAACGTGGTCTGGGGTCCTAACGTTTGGAAACTCAACCCAGATGATACGGAGGCCGCTGCCGACCACACTTGGTACGTCGCCCACAACCCCGCCGCGATCTTCGAAGATGGAAAACCATACGACACCTATGTCGTATCGATCACAGGCACGGCGACGAATTCCCAAGTCGATGCCGATGAAGATACCCAAGTCAGCCAGATTGTTGACTTTAATCAGTGGGCAGAATCAGGGTTCAATACCACACCATCCCCTACGAACCCCGATGAATTCAGTGAAAGCACACCGTATATCGCTCTGGGCACTGCCAATGGCGTCCATTGGCTCCTCACCATCCCCACGAAGGAAGGAACGACGCTTCCCCAGTTCCTTCAGACCATCCCTGCAACATCACGCATCGTATTCACCGGGCACAGTCTCGGTGGTGCGCTGAGCCCCACAGTTGCGACGGCCGTAGCCAAGGCGGGCATCGTAGAAGCCCCTTCATCCAACCTTTTCACCTACCCAGTCGCTGGTCCCACTCCGGGAAATGGCCCCTTTGCAGAGCTGTATGCCCAAACCTTCCCCCGGGTGGACGCACACGGAGCGGTTTATCAGGCATGGAACACCGTCATTTGGAATACTTACGATATCGTACCACACGCGTGGAACTCTGGCTCTGTTTCCGGACAGAGCCTTGCAGATATCGTCACAATCTTTGGGGAACTGCCATTCGGCCTGAAAATCGTGGTATCACTCGCGGTGGGCCAAGCGCAGGAGCAAGTCAAAGATGTTCCCATCTATATCCCTCTCCAAGGCACCGAGGTCACCCCCAGCGTCCCACCCGTCACCCCGCAAGATTTCGATGCATTCCTTACTACTGCTGGGTATCAACATGTTTATGGGTACTATGATGTGATTGGCACACCGGTCCTACCATCTCTCGGCGATGCGCCTGACTCCCGTCAAGTCATCAAGCGCACTCCAGTGTTAGGCCTGCTCGCGAAGGAGAGCGAGAAGGCCAAGGCCAAGGAAGATGGTAAGTAAATAGTCGCAATCGTTGAACCATAGTCTTCGAATTTGTAACTGTAACACCTGTATCCGATCTACTTTCTGCTACTGAACGTGATGATATTCGGCTCTCCCCTCATAACGTTTGACGGTTGACAGTCTTCTCCAGCCTTTTGAATCTTGTTCAAATCATTTCCTTCCCAGAATCCCGTCGTCTCCGGCTCTGGTACACCCCAGGACTTGCTAAGGCAATCTGGGAAAGATGTACGAAAAGGGCACTATCTTTTCGAAAAAGTTGGAAGCCATGCGCTGAACTATCTTGCTCTGGCTGCCAGACAGGCTCTCTTCACGTTACGCATACCATTGGTTACTCAAAGTGGGAAAAGTATACAGAGTCATGAACTTGAGCGAGGTAATCTAACGTTGTAACACGTATAAGTACTCTAACAATAGTCGGAGCGGTTGCGCATGACAAACACTTTGTCTTTCAAACTACAGGCAGCTTCTCTCCGTCCGTACCTTCCTTGACCTTCTCCAAGAAGTTGAGAACTGGAATATGCTTATACCCGGGAGCTTGACCGCTGAGCGTTGGAACGATCGGGGTCCCAAACACCCCATAATACGCAAAGACGTGTTGGTACATCACAGTCTGTATGAACCCGTTCCAGTCCTGCGGGGTGATTGGCTTCACCTTGGAAACAATTTTCGTTCCCTGGAGAGGCATATACACCGGGACGCCGCGAAGGAGGACCTGGGTAGCGATAACTTTGGCGCGGATGAAGAAATCCAGTCCGCAAGGTAGTTTACCAAACAACACAGGGATCTCGTCAAGACACTGCCCTTTGACAGTTCTGGAGTTCCAAGCATGTGGTATCATGTCGTACGTATTCCAGAGGTTGGTGTTCCAAACTTGGTATTCGGAATTGCCACATTGTATACGAGGGAACGTCTTTGCGTACAAGTCCGCGAAAGGACCGTTGCCGGGGCTAGGTCCGGCGATGGGGTATGTGAGGATGTTGGACACGGGGTTTTTGACCAGACCTGCCTTGGCTATAGCCAGTGCGAGGGTGGGACTCAAGACTCCGCCGAGACTGATCCCGGTGAAGACGATACGTGAGGTTGGAGGGATAGTACCAAGGAACTGAAGAATCGTCGTGCCTTCTTTGTTACCAGGGATTGTGAGGATGCGATGAACACCATTGGCTGTTCCGAAAGCGAGGTAGGGTTTCGTTTCGTCAATGTGGTCGCGCTCGGTGAAGGATGGCACGGTGTCGAAGCCTAGCTCAGCCCACTTTTCAAAGTCAACAACCCGGAAAACGTCATAGTCTTCTTCGCGATCCACGTCGGAAGATGCAGTGGCTGCAATGGAGACAAAGTAGGTGTCGTATGGTTTACCATCTTCAAAGACGGCTGATGGGTTGTGGGCAATGTACCAGGTGTTATCGGCAGGACCTTCGGTGTCGTCGGGGTTGGCTTTCCAAGTGTTAGGGCCCCAAACGACCTTCCAATTACCAATAGACATTGAGTCGAGGATGGGTTGTAACTGGGCTGACATCGTTTTCTGAACGCTAGCTTGGGTGCCGGTAACACCAAGGTTGATGCTCGACCCCACACAGAGCACCCATGCTTGTTGGTGAATGTTGTAAGTAGTTCCAGACATATTTCGTATGGTTGCCGGTCTGTGCCATACGGGGGGTTCAGTTGAGGTATGGAGGCATAATTCAGTAAATGACTTACAAGCTTGTGTATCGTGGATGATGCGATGATTTACAAGGGCAAAGGAGCCCTTTATAAACACGAAGCGATCTGAGCGAAATTAGAGTATGAACCCAAGGCACCAGCTATCGACCACCGGCGTTGAACGAACCAAGGGACAATGAACAGCACGTGAAGCCGTTGGAGAATTAACTTGCCCTCCGGATGAATAGTAGCCCACGCATACCCGTCAATAACGGCAACTCGATAGGAGCACAGTTATGAGGCGGAGAGTAATGATTGAGCTTCTCTGAGACCGACCGGGCATAGGACACCTGCTACAAGCACAAGGAAAGTGAGTGTGATTAACTAACTCTTTGTTGAGATCTGAGATAACCTAACGATCACCTGGTACTACGAGCAGGCAGAAGCCGGCCAACAGGACCCGAAAAAACTTCGGAACATGTAGCTGTTGAGCGCAAGCAGCATAACGCCGACGAGGATGTCATGCGTTCGACTTTAAGCTTCCCTGAGCAAGTCAGTTATACGCTGGTGGAGGCCCCGGGCAGCATTTTGCGCATCTGCGGGTCAGGAACGTGGTGTTCCGGGAAGTAGAGTCGTCATGCTGCGAAGCGTGGAGTTGGCGGGTGTGGGAAAGTGATCCTTACAGTTACACCTGCAGGCTGCACTTGGGCTGCACAGGCTTACGGTCGATTCGAGCTCCTCCGAGTCCTCCGCTCTTTCAAGTCGAAGCATCAAGTATTCGAACTCGATGTCGTCCACATGATGTCACGATTGTATGCCATGATGCCAGATGGGTTCACCGGGATCTGTCACCATTTGGATGTTTAGTTTTGTCCAAAGGTTCGAACCGTCGAGACTCTCCATTCTAGAGGCTTCAAATACGAACTTTGTGGCACAACGGCAGTGCATTCAAGTCCTTGGTCGCAGAGTCCTGACGATGCTTTCTGTGGTCAAGGATTCATAGAAAACACCAGCTATTACGAGGCCGCAACCTTTGCATCAGTCCTCAGATCGTCGTCAGGTCTTCTCTGATTCATGTTGGGTCTTCTTCATCCATGTTTATTTGCTGGCTCATGTGTATAGAGATGCTTCTGGAGCTTCTAGAATGATGGAAGCTCGTAAATCCGGGGGCTCTTTCAACCGCATGCTCTTTCGTAGCGTTGAAAATACCTAGCGACGCCCTGCCAGCTTCTTTGCTAGCACCCTTGCATCTTCACCCCGAACAGTAAGCTTTTCGACGCCTTAAACTGTACAGATCTTAAACGCGTTTGATTAATCTTTAGGCTGAAGTCCCCATCATGGTTGCCTTTAACATCTTCCAGCAAACTTGGGTTCTCTGTGTCGCGTCAGGCATAGCGAACAACCTGCTCGGAACGCAGGTTGATCTCCAGAATGCGATGTCGGCGAACTTACAGCCTACGCTCGACTCCATGCAGATCGGTAACTGGAAGGTCGCCTGGGGCCCTAACGTCTGGAAGGCCAACTCAACCAATGCGGAGGCTGCTGCCGACCACACCTGGTACATCGCCCACAATCCAGCTGCGATATTTAACGATGAAAAACCATACGATACCTATGTCGTGTCGATTGCGGGGACAGCAGCAACCTCGAAAGTTGCCGCCACCGAAAATGCCGATGTCGACAAGGTTGTTGACTTCAATCAATGGGCTCGTTTAGGATTCGACACCCCTCCATCCATCACCGACCACGATAAAATCGATCCTGCCAGGCAATACATCGCTCTAGGCACCGCTCATGGCGTTAATCGCCTCCTTACCATCCCTACGAAGGAAGGCGTAACTCTTCCTCAGTTCCTCGGCACCATCCCGAAGACTTCGCGCATCGTGTTCACTGGGCACAGTCTCGGAGGTGCTCTGAGCCCGACAGTTGCGATGGCTGCCGTTACCGCGGGCATGGTGAAAGTCCCTGTCTCCAACATTTTCACGTACCCTGTCGCGGGCCCTACGGTAAGCAACAGCCCCTTCGCTGCGTTGTACGCGAAGACGTTTCCCCGCATTGACGCCCACAAGGCCATATACGAAGTTTGGAACACTGTCATTTGGAATGCCTATGATATCGTCCCGCACGCCTGGAACTCTGGTTCGGCCAAAGGCCAGAGTCTCCTCGACATGCCGGGACTGTATGGGAAGTTGCCTTGGAAGCTTGATCTTATGTTGCACATCGCAGTCGTTGCCGCACTGAAAAAGGTTTGCAAGGTCCCCGTATACATCCCTCTTCAGGGCACACAAGTTGCCCCGACCGCCAAACCAGACACGCCAAAGACTCGCGATGAATTGATGCAAATCGCTGTCTACCAACACTATCTCGGCTACTACGATGTCATTGGAACGCCCATCGTCCCAACTCTCCGCTCTGCGTCGAATGCGAACACGTTATATCATCATGCACCGGTGATCGATTTGATTGAAAAGGCCAAGAAAGAGATGGAAGCGGAATAGTGTAGCCCGAGAGTGGATAGCTACCATTCAAGCTCAAGCTTCATAGAGAGCATTCACTGTTAAGGTCATATTTCACTACGGTACACGGTACATGCGCCTCTATGTCAATCTTGAGGCGACTGTGTAATGATCACCCGCGCGGTCAGAGATATCAAACTCGCCCACCTTCAGTAGCTCCATCAGGAGTTTTGCAAGAACTTTTTTTAGTTTGTATGAGCTCAAGCAAGTACGAAAAGTGCGAAAAGTGCTGAAAAAGTCAAAACGTAACCGTGCTGGCGATCCTTGAACCACCGGTCGAGTGGGTTAATCAGTTTTCGGGCGAAAATGAGCTTCTTCCACCGAGCCATTCACATCGGTCTGATGGGCTGGTTGGGAGCTCCTCCAAATGGCTATTCTCCTGGTACAAATCATTTCTTGGAAAGATGTATCCGTGAGGTAGAAATGTGTCCTCGAAAGTGGCGCCTTCTGGTGATTTTACCCCTCGATAAGTCAAAACGTTGACGAACGACGTAGGATTTCAGACGAAAAAGTTACCGACCAAAGCGGCCAGCTTTTCTCAAATCTGCTGACTCCAAAACCCTTACAGGAAGTCACCCAGTAGCGAGCCGTGACGAAAAAGTTTGCAAGCAAAAAGTTTTGTGTAATTTCCCTGATGGCTCCTGTCCTTAGAAAGGGGGCTCTCGGCGTGAGAAAGCTACCCTGAAGGGGGAACTCAGAATTTCCAGTGGTCTCATCGCATCAAGCTACTTGCTCCGTTCCCCATTGTTACGAAGGTATTCTCCCTGGCTTCAGTGCAGTCATCGTCGGTCAGCATAGAGTGATGTCGGACGCCTTTGATGTCATTCCCTTTGAGGCAAGTATACCAACGGATATCACGTCCTCACTGGCTAAAGAAGGATGTAGGATATACAAGGGTCTTGGAAGAAACTAGGTTCTGGGTCTTTTGGAAACGTTTATAAAGGTACGCCCGCCCTTACGATCCAGCCCTTTAACGCCCTAATGATGTATCTGCTTCATAGGAACGTATCTAGGAATAGATGTAGCGATTAAAGAGGTGCTACCATCTACCGAGTACGACGTCGCCAAATACTTTGAGCGGGAATGGCGTCTGATGAAGGAGGCGAGGCATCCAAATGTGGTGCTCTACCTGGGACTTTCACGCGCACCAGATCCAGACGGTCGAATCTTCATCATCTCCGAGTTCATCGACAACGGCAACCTCAGGACATACATCTTTGACAAGTCAAAACCTTTTCCATGGCGGCTTCGGATATCTTTTGCTACTGATATCGCCCGCGCTCTCGCATATCTTCACGCTCGGAAGTGCATACATCGGGATCTGAAGGGAGAAAATCTACTGGTGACGTCAAATGGCCGCCTAAAGATCACGGATTTCGGGTTTGCGCGTATTGCGGCTCGGAATGAGGACGAGATGAAGCGTTTGACGTTTTGTGGTACGGACTCGTATATGTCTCCGGAGATTCTACTTGGAGAAGAGTTCGATCTGCCTACGGACATATTCTCGCTTGGGATCATTTTTTGCGAGATCGCAGCGCGCAGACTTGCCGATGATACCCACTTCAAACGCACCCCACCATCGTTTGGGATTGATGAAGCTGAAGCTCGTAGCCTGGTCAGCTCTGGATGCCCTGAAGCCTTCATCACATTGTGTCTGGACTGCCTCGTGACCGATCCCACCAAGCGTCCTACCACCCGAGAAATTTTGGAACGCCTTCGTGTTATTGAAGCCGAGGTTCTGGCTCGTCCAGATGAAGTCGACAATATGCACCTTGGTAGCATCAAATTCATGACTGGTGGGAAGAGGCCTGGTGGGGCACCACGCATTCCAAGCTTTGGAATGGGAGTAGGCAAGGATATCCGCAATGGCAAAGATGACGAGAGCGACGAGAGCGACGAAGAACTCATCGAAGCAGTCAAGAAGCTCTCACACGTTGATCTTAATAGCGAGTGGAGTAGCTACCAACTGGACAACGAACCGCTATTGAATCGACCCTCGTCGCAGTACAGTACTACCGTCGTCAAAGCTCATCCTATCGACGGCTCTAACACTCAGCCTCCTTCTCTATCCTCAATCCTTACCATCCGTCCTTCGCCTGATCCGAATGCAAGTCCTGATCCGGTACTTCCTGCGACACCACTGTCTGAATCCGTCAGTTCTCTGGACCCGACTCAAGCACCCAACGGTCACCCTACCGAGGCAACTGACATACTGGGACACAGCTCTATTATGTCCATTGCGACGATGGACTCTTACAGAACCGCACCCTCTTTCTACTCCCAGCAATCCGTCATTTCGACTGCTCTAGCCACTGAAGGTGGTTCTACTATACGTTCCTTACACCCTGGTATCGATAACGGAAATGCTCCGCTCGTCCATCGCTTCACCTTGCTTAAACCTGGAGCCAAGCCGAAGAGGAACAGTGGTTCCTTCTCGCCCAATGGAACTGCTTCGCCTCCTCCCGGTGCCGTTTCTGCTGCCGCAAATGAAGGTACTGGAGGCTGGAACCCTCTGGACATCTTCTTTGGAAGTGGGTTGCTGGTGGCAAAGTGCGATCTCTGCTCGAAGCGCCTCGGGTGGAAACCTGTCCTTGAGTGCGACGATTGTGGGTTGAGGTGATTCCTAGTTCTCACTCCACTCCCTCATCTGATCGCTAACTGTCCTGTTATATAGAACTCATGTCAAGTGTGGGGAGCTAGCCCCAAGGGATTGTGGCATTCGCATCGTCCGTCCCGGGTTTGGCATGTCTCCCTCGTTGAACGCAGTTCCTCCTTCAAACAAACCGAAGCAGCCCCTGGCTTCTGGTAGCCCTAAACCCGCGAAAACTGCGAGTCCTACGAGATAAGAACCTTACGAACGCCACGATTTTACGAACCCTTGCCTCACGCATGATCACGATACACTTTTGATATGGGATATTCTAGGACGATGCATTGATTGGACTTTAATATGGAGAACCTTGTAATACTTTTTGTTGTTTTACCGCACGAAGAGAGATAGCCCCTTGCCGACTACTTCAATATTCAACCCCTCTGTATACCTCCCGCATGTATGTAGATAGTGTTACTTGCACGCCTCATAGTAATGATAATTTCAGTGTTTCCTACCACTGCGCTACGGCGCATTGCATGTCATTAAGTGGTGAGTCTCCTTGATACTTAGTGCCTGCTTTCCAATTTTTTCATTGTTTCAGTGGTCCTCGTGTCTTGTATGTTGACCTCCATGTCCTTTCACAGAGGGCACTCATCGATACCAACGCTTCCTTCCTCATCTTCATTTCCGCTCTGATCTGTTTTCCCATTGCGAATGATCCGGCGCCTATTATTTGGTGAGGATGGGTTACAGATAGGTACTACTCATGGGATCGCCCTCACATATAAAACAGACCAGAATGTAGGGAAATTCAGTGCCGATACGTGTCTTCGTGCAACCACCTTACCCTCATATCAACTTCAGCAAAACTATGGCTTCCATTGACGGTTAGTTACTACCTACCTCCCCATCCTAACCTTACAACTTACTGAGCTCTTTTTAGCCGTTCCTAGTCTTGATGAACTACACAACTGGCCCGATACTCTTCATCGGGTCAGCGATGACAAGACTGTCAAGCGAACCTTGATAGAGGAACTTGCTTCCAAGGTCAAATCCGGATGTATCCCATCACCCCTAGAAGACGGCGTTTATTTTCGTTACGCCGTGCGGTCTTACGCGCAAGTTCATCCCAGAAATTTAACCAAAGAATTCGCCGAGATCCAGAGCCAAATTGAAGCGCATTTCAAACTGCAAGCGAAAGAATACGGATGTGGTTATTACTGGCTTGATGAAGAACCCACTTCCGCGAACACCGAACCTCAGTTTGAAGAAAGGGCTCGTTCACATTTCAGGCACTATGCTAATGCGTATGTCTGTTTTGTATACATTGCCGACCCAGAATCCCCGTTAGACCCCTGGTACCGTCGTGGTTGGACTATCCCTGAGATCCTCGCTCCTCAGAGAGTCAAGTTTTACTCTCATCAACGGAAACCTCTCTTCATCGAGTCGAAGTTCGACATCAATCGTGTCCTCAAGAGTTCCAATGGCGGTTTGATCGATAGACTCCACAACTTCACGCGTCAGTAAAGTCACATTATCCAATAACACGCCTCTCTGAGCCCACTCCAATTGTAGGGATCCACAAAGAAGACCTCGAGAATTTTCGACGCGAGCGCCGTGACGTCCGTCGGATTCTGTTTTGGGCCCACAATAAACAGACTATACTCCCGGTGGACATTGTCTACTGCCTACTCGGTCTCTTCGACATTCACGAGCATCTTCACATTAATTATCATAACGTCGATGACGTTGATACGGCATTCCACGACCTTCAGTTGGCCCTTCTCAACACCTACGATGATCGTACTCTTTTCCTCTTCGATGGCGAAGCATCCCACCGAAACAGCATACTTTCTAGAGGCCCAGAGTGCTTCTCTCAGCAGCTAGAAATGGGTTCCTCTGATACCAGTGGGCATCCCACCCGTCACATCGAATGGTGTAACAGATACTTGACGTTTCACGATATGATCAACTACCCCATCCTACAGGGAGTAATCTCACCTGGTGCTCAACTCAGGGTTGTTGGTCTAGGAAGCGTCACTGTGAACTCGCAGGTTCACCTCGATGCAGGAGATTTCTTTGGTGTTCTTGGAACCTTGGACACAGACCCCGGTCCTCGTTGCTTCGGGCTCATACTGCGCCCAGAACCATATGATGATTCATCCAGGGAAATATACTGTAGGCGTAACTGCGACGTGCCTAAGCCTCTAGAGGTCACTCTGGACGAGCCAGGATGCCGGCCTAAGCCGCGCAAAGTTCTCCTCCAGTGTAGATTTTGAAGCTGTATCTGATCCCATGCAATTTTTATATCTTTGATGGTTCTTGCCTTATGGCCGCTCTAGCATCCAATTCTTCACAGCGTGATAGCTTCTTCTCCCGATAGGTACCCTAAAACACCCTAAAACATGCTTTTGGTAGTTGAAATCCCCGATCGAGCCACGGTACACGCTTTTGAACCCACTCCAGAGTGACGGACCTTTGGATGGAGGTTTGGTTCACACTTCAGAGCTTCAGGCCTCAATGTCGAATGAGTGTCTTGGAGAATGCGTGGTATTCGATCGTAGCTTCTTGACTGGATCGCTCTAGGACCTTCCAAGCGCAGCCAAATGTTTCTATAGATATCGTCGAATAAGGTAGAAGGGATCAATAGTAGTTACGCAATAGATATATGGAGCAGAGAAGCGTAGGTCCATCCGGCTTTTGGCGGTAATTTGTGGTGTATAGCGTGGAGAGAAACCATGTACCAAAATCCTACCGGGCACTAAGCTTGGGGGCAAAAGGTAGTGCACTCATGTCCTGTGGTGACCACAAGTAACGTTACAAGCACAACAAACTCTGGAGTAGATAGAGCGCGATGACATTTATTCAATGTAGATCATCTCAGGCGCTTTGAGCATCACAGTCTCGTCCATCTGCTTATTCATGAGGAGGGTTGCTGCGGCGATTTGGAGATAGGGTGGTTCTGTGAAGACCCGTTGATATCGTGTGTGCGAATAGGGTGAAAGTACGAGAAGGACACCGAAGAGAATTCTCCGCTGCATCTGGGCATGACCCAGGATGGCAAGGAAGAGGCGTCCCTCGCCATCTTCTTCAATTTTGCAAGGAATGTCTCCTATGTCCTTGTTGAAGATGGACTTAACGGATTTCCGAGGCGCGTCCTGGGGTCGGGGGGTTACAGGATAAAGAACAACGGAGAGATGAAGGCCGTAGATGGACAGGGAGATATCGGGAGATGTTACTCCTTCACGGAAGAGGATGGTGTCGGACGGTAAGACCCGCCCTTGGAATGGGATCCTGAAAGCAGCGGGTGAACTGGGTAGCATCCTGTTACGAGGCGAGGTCTCGCCATCGAATATTAAAAGGCTTCTATCGTCATAGCGCTTGAGAAGCTCGATCTGGAGCCGTGCAAAGGCCCTAGCTTTCCCCTCACCATAAGCGATGTTGAGTGATACGTCCAGCAAACCAAATAGACAGTATACTATGTCTTCCGGTCGACTCGTGCGCCTTGTTGCGACCCATGTCAAGACGCGTCGAACGTTGCCATTTTGGGGACGGAATCTTCGGAGACTCTGTTCGTCCACACCTGGATGAGAAGTATGAGATGTGAAAAGTTTGGAAATTATTTATCAGAATAGTCTCACCCGTGATTTTGCTGATACTTGTCACAAGGGCTTGACTTACTGGGGAAAGGGATCCACAGCGCAATATGTCGAAATCGTTCACGGTCAGCGGATCCCAGTCCTTGTCGTAAAATTTCAGCCTCTCGGGAGCAAGGAGCTCCTGGAGAGTCCAACCCCGTTGAAACCATTCGTCAACATTTTCTCCTTCGTTGAGTTTCGATTTCGTTTGCGCAAGGAACACGATACACACGTATGCTTTGGCGTACCAAGCATACATTGAACGAATGCTTTCATCCAGCTCCGCACTATTGGCAGAGTTGATACAGCCAGTGTCGAACCAGACGTAACGGCATCCATATTGGCTAGCTCTGTTGCAAAATAATCGGAGCTTCGTGGCTCCATCGCCCGTCCCAGTCCCAGAAGAGATTATAGCTGAGAAGTTAGAGCCATAAGTTATTTCATCGGGACCCCAGCGATGCGAAAAGATGGCGTAGCGTGAAAAGGTTTCAAACAATTCTAGGACCATGCATTCATCGTACTCGCTGATATTCCTCTTCTCCATTTCTCGGGCAATTTCAACCACAAGGATACGAATGAGTTGTGTGCGATCGTATAAACAATGGTCATTCAAGGAAAGGAGGCGGATGGGGTAATCGTATGAAAACCGGGATATATCGGATACCAAAACTAAACAGTTGGAAAAATGGGCGTCGTCGAAAGAACGAAAGTCGGAGAGAACGTACGCTTTTCCATTCCTGACAAGGGGGGCGGTTCACCAGTATCTTCGGTTCTGGAGGAGTGGGTAGGGTCTAGAGTGTTGGTTTTGCGGTTATGTTTCGAGCGACGATAGTTAAATATGGCTACGAGAACGAGCATCAGCAATCCCATTGAAAGTAGGGAGGGAATACGAGGGTTTGAAGCCAGTTGCATCTCTGCAAGCAGGGAGGACGAAGCTTCGCTGAATCTGCGAGTCCGTTAAGAGCAAAAGTGCACGGCTGCATGGGTGTGTACCGTACGTAGTCAAAAGCGAAGCATTAGGTATGCCAAAAGGAATGAAAGAAATTCCCAGTCCAGGGTGGTGGCCCAGGATAGGAAGAAAGGCTTACGCTTTAATCTTAGTAGATATTACTATACTCCGAGAATCCAAGATTGCGCCGACACAAGCCAAGGGTGAAGCTGAAGCATGGAGCATAAAGATGTACTATAGACGTATGTACATATGAAGGGGTCGTGTGTTATATCGCGAGACTCCGACTAAAATTAAAGCGGCGCGCAATTGACTGGGACAAATTACCGCATTGCATGCCTCAAAGTTCGTTACAGAGGAGACGGTAATGACGGCTCGCCTCGAAGCTCTTGAGAACTGATGCTACTGCCCACCTAGGCCCAGGTTTCACGTTAAAGTATGATTGAACCTCTGAGAGCAGGCGAATTAGAGTAGACGACTTGTCTCCAAACTTCAAATGCATTGGGCGTCATGTCCTAGTAACGAGCACTGCTGGGCAAACAAAGCGCTTTCACAATCACCAATTTAGCGTGACGCTGGTCAGTGAGACGCGCAGTAGAGATCCTAGAATGAAGGGAATTGGCCAACGGGCCGTTCCTTCGATATCTGAAGGTCCTTTTATACCAATGCTTAGTCTCGCAAACTTATGACACCCTTGAGGCCTTGAAGCTGCATCGAACAAGTGCAGTGTGGTTGGTAGATAAGGTGTGGGACTGGAGAGTGGTGGTAATTGATAGAAGATGGGCTCGAAGGGAGCAAAGAAGCAGGAGAAACAACGCCATTGATCGCACGCAGCCCTGCCCGTGGAAGCTTGCAATTTCAGCGGATCCAAGTCGATACAGAGGTAGATAGCAGCTCTATAGCCCATAGCAAGGAAGCAACATTGAGTATCTCGTGTGATACGTCGTCGATATGGCTTTTTTGTGAATTTCAAGTACTTTGGAGCTTGAAGGACTTTACAGAGTTGAGTACCTGGAGTGGATGATCTTGGGAACACTTGCTACGCGTGTTCGCCACAAGCGTGCTATTCAAGCTCGAGCGTCTTCAATGGAGTTTTCCGCACGCACATGCCTAGCTGCATGGCAGGTAAGTCCAACGTTGCACTTTGGCACGGGGACTTCCTTCCCAGAACGCTGACCTTTTCAACGTCCGCGACTTAATTGCATTGTTGGCTGATTGACGCTCTTTGGATGATCGGGTCGTCAATAGGGAAGGCGAGCACGCAAAGATATCTTGTTTTAACCTCTGAGTTGAAGATGAGAGTGAGAGGCGATGAACTCGCCTGGTATTGGAGCATCACAGTGAGAAATTGCCACCTGGAACACGACGAGACGCGCGACGGGTAACCACTGATTATGTACTTTACTTGAAGCATGTAGATCACGACCGAGGCCTGAGGAGCGTGGTCGGACCTTGGAAAGTCTTCAGCCTGACCATCAGGGAATGAGGACAGCCTTGCTGAAGCAAGGCAACTCAAGTGAACGGCGACTTGCTATCCCTATGAGTAAAGGTTTTGATGTGAAGCAGGACGATCAATTGTGCCCAGAAGAATGAATATTATACTACGAGGGGGGCACAACGTACAAATGAGATTGACTAATTGGGCTCTACCGAGGCAGAAGGCTACTAGCTCCTCGTAGTGCCATTTGCCCGCCAAATTGAAGAGTTTGAGTGCCTCCAGGGAAATAAGCAGCGACGTAAGAGACAAGGGCAAGGAGCTGCACTATGGCGCCAACTAGGGAGCCGATGTAAGAGGCACGCTGCAATGTTCACGTTATGATCATATACTTGAGACAAGGAAAATTTCCGGCTTACGCCTAACGAGAAATACAACGTGAATGCCAAACTGCCGAAGTAGACCGCGGTGAAGGGCAGTCTCTCTTTGGTGAGCAGATGTTTTATGTGATTTATTGGCCCGACGAGGACCGAGAATCTATAAACAGTCAAAGTGAGCCAACGGCACTCATGTAGGTTTGCGATCAAACTCACCCAAGCATGAACAACAGACTCCCCAAGCTACATTGAAACGCACTCAGTAAGACATTTCGAGCCCATTTCAAAGAACACACCTGAAGGCCAAGGCAAACTTGGCTGGTCGCAGTGCGAGCAAGGGAAGCGTCAAGAACGCGACAAAGAAACAAGCCGCTCCGCCCAGCAGACACGCTCCGAAGCCCAGTAATCTAGCAGTCCGTCCTCGGTGTCAGGGCCAGTACTAACCAGATGTGACCACACGTACGGTGCTCACCTTTCCCACCGTGACAAAGCAAACCAAGCCTCCTCTTCATTTGACGTGCTATTCGATCTCAATGGAATATAGTCCCCCGCGACCGTATTATAAAACCGAGAGAAAGGATTCCCAGAGGCATTGGACGTTGGTTGATGCTGCGAATCGTCCGTGACGCCTCTAGCCCAGCGGAATTGAGAGAGGTTGGCCCGAAAATTTGATTCTGTTGAGTTTGCCATTACTGTGGTGGTTGTGCGAGTAAACCAAGGATGTCTGCGCCGACGAACTCGTCACCCAAGTTGCACGTGGAATGTGCGCGTGCAAGCGCCCATAAGCGCCCGATCCTCAACTTGCTTGTTTGATTCCTCCTCACATTCGGTCTTTCTCCCTTTTCTCTCCCTACGGCCACCCACATCGCTGCAGCTCGTCTTCACTCGAGGACGTATAAAACGATTGCTGCACGCGTAGATTCTCTTTGGCCCTGAAACACCTTTCATCCCCCACGCGTCCGATGGAGTCAATATCACGACTTCGTGAAGCCCTCGTTCATGTTCTCAATGGCCGCGTAGTTCCTCATGGAGAGCAGGAAATATTTGACGAACTCATTGTGCACAAATCACGACTATTGAATCTATACGACGTGGGTCCTAGGAATCCGCAACAACAAAAGGAACTCGAGTCTGGTTCGTGCTTTCGTTCCCTGCGAGATCTATTCGGAACTGTGAGGCTCACTTTTGAACCAAGGCAAACTCACACTGTATGGGAAAACTGTCGCAATTAATGCAGAATTCACTCGTCAGGTTCTCTTTCTCTCTCAACAACTCGATTGTTCCGAACGCTATGTCGCGGAATTGCTATACTCTGTGATGTCGGAGAGTCCGAACCTTGACGCGGTTGACTATCTCGAGGCCACAGTAAACGAATATCATCAACGTCGGAGGCATCTCGTGGACACGGTGCGATTCCTTCTCGATGCTGCAGAGCTTGGAAGAGACTCCCCTCAAGCACCCCAAATTTACCGTCGCCTTGAAGTATTCACGCAAGCAGAATTGATGGGGTCACTACCTTCACGCGTTTTCAAGGAGGTCGAAAGCTTAGGGAGTGTGATGGTGACGGTTGATGCAGCACGAAAGAACGCTGGAAGTAATACTGTTGCACCCAACGGGCAAGGTGCGCCGTCGATCGAGGCTTCCTTAATATTATGTGCTGAAACCAGGGTCAGGTAGCAGTGGTTCTCTAGGTGCAGACCTCCTCACTGCACGATTCGAGTCCCTCCGCTATGAACGCAGACAACTTGCGGTCACATTAACAACCATTGCGCGCATGGGTTATTTCACTGGTCAAGAAGTTAAATTGGCCGTGGATTGGCTTTCATCAAATCCCAATAGTGGTGTGATGTATTATATCTTCACCTCGGTCATATCAGCTTTCGGTTTGGTGGACCCTCAGAGTTCAGGTGCCCAGTTGCGTCGCTCTTTGGCTATGGACAAATCCAATGTGGGGTACATGACGAGGAAACTTGCGTCCACCTCAGAGTGGAAAGATAATGGCATGAAGGCTGCCGTCCTACTTCAATGGACCCTTTTCTTGACGGAGACGCGCCATCGTGACCCGGAACTTGAAAACCGGGAAGGCTTCACCACTGAGGAACTGGAGTCGCAGATATGGAACGCTGTTCAGGGCGACGCGTTCAGCTCTTTGGCGCGTATCGTCATCCAGCTGG
The DNA here is from genome assembly GCA_002583695.1 of Pleurotus salmoneostramineus. Taxonomy (NCBI): domain Eukaryota; kingdom Fungi; phylum Basidiomycota; class Agaricomycetes; order Agaricales; family Pleurotaceae; genus Pleurotus; species Pleurotus salmoneostramineus. The sequence goes on from BEWF01000051.1 coordinate 25,466, forward strand.
GCTCAGACCGAAGCAACCCTCCTCAATCCGCGTTTCTTCAGTCCTCTCTACCTCCCCAGCCCCAGCCCGATCAACAGAGTCAACGCGAGACCCTTCCTGAAGACTTTAAAGGCCTTCTCCTATCTGGACTCGAAAATCTCGTTCGATCACTCATCACTCACGCTTCATCTGAATTGCGCAAAATCAAGCAGCGCCAAGAAGATTTGCTCCTTGCCAATCGACGCGTCGTGAGCTCTGCTGCTCCTCCCGACCCCAAACCTTCTACTCGAAATGACATCGCCGTTCTCTTCGCGTTCATTGGTTTACTCTACTCCTCCCTCCCGCCTGAACGAGCATTACAGTTTTGGGGTGCTGGCTCAAGACAAGATTCGGAGCAGTCGTACCTGGAGTATGTGGAGTCTACGGCAGGAAGGTTACCCGTGTTTTTGCAGTGGGCAGTTTGGTCGACTTCGCCCAGTGATTCAGTGCTCATGACGGCCTTATACGACATGATCAACGGACTCGCCAAGGGCCAGCAATGCAGTGAATTGGGCCATAATTTCATGGCTCGAGCTACTGGTGAAGTCATTCCTGGTAGCACCCTCCCTTCATCTAACTCTGGACAAGCAATCTCATGGTCGCTGGTCTTTACCTTGCTTGAAAACTGGGCCACGGTTCCTGTGACCAAGCACACCCCACCTCAGGCTTCTAGCGCGTACAATCTCGCACCTCCTCTCGGAAACTCCATCTTCGCGTCCTCTGCACGTGCGCACCCGCCTCAACCTCAGCGCCCCATAATCGGTCCAAATGAAGTTAGATTAGCACAGTCTTTCTTGCGATTGTTGTCAACCGTCGTTACACATTCCATCGCGGTGCGGATAGCAATTTCTGGACACGCTCATTTCCGCGCTGTCCCTACTCTGGTTTCGTTGTTACCACTTGGTATCCCCCTTGAGCTGAAGGGCGCGGCTTTCGAGACACTGGCAGCCTTTTGTCAACCAGGAGCTGGACGACCGGGTGTTGAGATTTGTAAAGCTGTCTGGACGTTGATGGAGCGTATGGAAGTAATCAATGTTCGTGGCGGCCATAGCCCCTCGTTACTGGCACGTACAACTGGAAGTGTGAGGGGAGTGGAGATGGAATTAGAGGATGTCGAAGCAGTTCACAAATTGTACCCCGCCACAATCGCCTTCCTCAAGCTCCTCAGTACTCTGATCCATACGCCCAAACGAATCCCCCTCAAAGACAGAATGACCTCGGTTGAGACAATCAATACGGTGCCTGATAACCTCGGCCAACCCTACCGCCTCCCTGGTGCTGGGCCATTCACATCCTTCATCATCGATAATGTGTTCCTGAAGATTCCTATGCGAGAATACGCTGTCGCTTCGGATCGGTGGCAAATCAACGACCTCTGTTTGTGCTACTTTGAACGTGCTCTAGCAAGTTATGATCTCGAAGGTCTCGTCAGCGCTGCCGAAGGTTCCAGACTCAAGGAGGACGCGATTGTGCCACTCTTGGTGCACCCTGGGTTTGATGTGATCAAGCAGATCCTAACATCGACACCTCTCCAAGCTTCGTTGCTGTCATACATCGTCGATGGGGGCGCCGGTTTTGAGAGAGGTCTGGCCGAAGATGAACCATATTTCCGAAGCGCTATCATCCGTGTGCTGCGCATCGTCCATCGCATCCTGGAGATACAAGACATCTTCTTCGACGTCTTACTACCCCTTCTCCTGGAGTTCGATAGCGCCCAATACATCGGGGTTGTCCATCCTCGGTCGTATTACATTCGGCTGGACCAAGCTTTGTCTTTCGGGCCACAGTATGTTCCTGCGATCGCTTCATACATCATGTTCTCCGGTCATCCTGAACTAGCGTTACTTTCCGTCAAGATACTCACTTTGCTCTCCACGTCCAGCTCGCTCGCCAATCTAGCCACACTCATTGAGCAGAGCAGCGACTCGCAGAGGATACTTGAAGGCTACAAGCGGGTTTTGCTCACGGAGTCTGATGAAGATCCCTCAGAAGCCGAAGAAACTTCCGAACAGCATACCGGCGCTGGTGTTCCTGATCACGACTCGGACATTTATGGGCTTGAACAAGCTGTTCGACTGGCCGTGTTTGATTTGTTGATCCAGAACACCCAGATTAATCGATCCTACCCAAACATCGCCCATTTCCTGCTTTTCGGCAACACCAACGAGCAGCATATCCAAGACCCGCATGCTCTCGGCGCTCACGCTGCCTGTGTCCATATAATATTGGATATGGTAAACTCCGGAGTGCCGCGTCTGAAGGATGAAGGCCGTTCTGGTGACCGAACAAGTGGCAATCCCTTGTTTATCGTTCTTCCTGCACTAGCTGAACGATGTTACCGAGTCATTTACCAACTCTGTATGCATCCCAGGACGTGCGACTTCGTAATGCGCTACCTTCGGACGCGAGAGGATTTCTTTGCGAGACAGTTAGCTGTGATGCCTCCAGTAATCCCCAATTCCTGGCAAGATCCGAATCTACATGTTTTATACCAGGATGGCGTCAGCGTTGCTACTACTGTCTCAGCCCTGGGATCTTTCCTTCGTCTGCGCTCATTGGTATTTGATCTGGTCGCTCTGGACTTGCATCTTCTGACTCAGAAAGGACACTACAAGAGTGTGAACGAGCTCTTGGAGATCCTCTTTGGTACCGGCGCCTATGATGATTCGCCTGGTTGGGATACGGACATATCCCAGCCCTTCAAGGAACTTGGGCAGTCTCATCCTCGTATCACGGAGTACCTTCGTGGACTGGTATTCGAGTGGTCAGACCCCATGGTTGTTAATCCTGTTGACCTGCAATTCCTCAGCCAACTCAACCTCAAAACATGCATCCGCCTTCATTCCAGCGGTTGTGAGGTTGTTGACAGGGCTTCTCTGTTATCTCTCCTCAACGATGCCCGCAGAACACTACATGCTCAAGGTCACATTGTCACGCCCTTACAGAGTGAACAACTCAACGCTGAGATGACATATATCTTGGAAAGCTCCGTCGTCGAAAACCACCGACTCCAAGTATTGAGCGCTACAACATTAGGTTACGAGTCTTGGCGCCGAATGCTCAGCGTCGTTTTGACCAAGTGCTTCGATCGTCTCCCTTATGCGCAGCGAGAAAGTACACTCTTTGACCTGATGCAAATCCTGCCTGGCATTGTCAAATCGCCAGAAATTCAGGAGACAACTGCGGTTTTGCTTTCGGAGACTGTCCTATCTGCCATCACCAAGCTACGGGAAGATCGTCAACACGATGTGTCACTGCTGACGGGTTCACATTCGCTTCCCGTGGAACGCTTGTTCACCATGGTTCGTGGCGTACTTGAATGTGTCTTAGAGAGCGGGCGCCTGGAACTTGTCAGAGGCAACCTTTATGCCTCCCTCATAAACTATATCCACCTCGTGATATCATCAAGAAGTACCAATAGCTCGAAGCAAATCGAAGACCTTGCCGCAAGCTCTCGTTCCTCTAGTATCAGTGACGATGTCTTCGCGCTTACCCGAAGGCCATCGTCACACCCCACCCCATCTTTGGAAGCAGGCAGTCTGGCTCTGATGAAAAGCTCCATGGACCGTCTGATATCAACCATCTCGCGTGACTCTATTGACGGCGCGGAGGTCTGGAAAACTGTTGCGTTCATGCTACTGGACTCGTTGGTTCGCCTTTCAAGCTTAGAGAAGCAAAGTACCCTACTGAACTCTCTCAATCGCCATGGTATCCTTGCCAATTTCGTTCGGGGGATCAGGGACTCTGATCCGTTCCTGCAGTCAGTTCTTAAGCCTGACCCAGGTGAGTCTCTTTCAATGACTAGAAAGGCCACACGCTTGACTCTCTTGTAGATGACCTCAACTCTCTGTATGTCTATGAGGCTAAGATGTCGTTCTTCGTCCGTATGTCACAAGCAAGGGGTGGCGCTGAGCGTTTATTGGACGCCCAAATCATTTCAATATTATCTCAATGCGACTTCCTTGACGCAAGGCCAGAAGCCGACCAACAGTTCATGAGTACGAGTTGGTGCTGTTACCGACGGAAATGCCCAATAACTAATATATCCATCTCAGACCAGGACACCTTCTTGCCCTCGGCAATCCAACGATATCATCAACTTTTGATGCCTGCCCTTCAAGTTATTAATGGTATCGTTGCCACACTCGGAGTTCGACATACCGCCGTGACCAATCAGGTCAGAGGACCTGAGTCTCTTGCGCAAGATGTTTGCTCATCTCTCTGTTTGCGTAGGTTCTCGACTTCCTCAATAACCATAGCTCGACAATCGTCATCTTAATCAAGAATGAAGTGGAAGACGTACCTCTCGCCATCGTTCAAGAGACTCGCCTCATCGTCACACTCTGCAGTTCCATTCTTCCATCCGTTCCCAAAGCCGATATGGTAGGTGACTTCGCCGAAGAATTTTTCTCAGATTCATACCATAAATGTAGGCTTCTACTCATTCTGGCTTTGGTGCAATCCACGCCGCTATTTTGGGAATTTCGACGCGCTGCTTGGTCCATGGTTGGTGGTCAAAGAACGTCAGACCATCCACAGATGCCGAAGTCCTCAGTACAAGCATCGCGTCCCCTGGTAAGTTCGGCAAGCACACGGTCTCCAACTATTTTTGAACTATATACTCTAGCTTTGCCTTCCGCTTCGCAATTCAACGTCGCCGTTCTCAATGAAGAACGCTCCCTCCGCAAAAGTATATTATCCTATCTTGGAACCTCAAGTAGCTTTACAGGTGTGTTCAACATTTCTGGTTATGGAAATCCGTAAATTGAACCCCTGACAGAGCCCGAAATATCTCCGGTACTCTCCCCGGTAACCAAAGTTTCCCGCGGAGAAGACCGTCGTATCAACTTCGCTGGTCAGTGTTTCTTCAACCTCAATTTACGCATGTCTGTAAATTTGACACTTGAGGATAGCTACCATTCCAACTATCGGGGATGCACTTGAAGCATTAGAAGACATCTGCAACGATCTCTCCGAAACCCTAAAACAAATCATCGATATTTCCGCTGAAATTGACTCAAGGGAACATGTCACCATGGAGAGGTTACGCCTTGTGAGTAGCCAAAGCCGATGGCATGTCCTCTATACTGATACGAACTGTGTGCGATAGGTTTTACCTGATGCCGACGATAGCCTCTGGGCTGACCTTGATGTCACTCAAAAGCGCTCTCTGATGAATCAGGCATTAGAAAGTATCCAAACACATGCTAGAGGCCAAGCGAAGACACTAATTAGTACGTGGATCCCCAAAAATTCGTCTTCTCGGCTGCTTACCTTGGTCCCATAGACGCGACGGAAATTCTACTCCTACTACTATGGCGGCACATAAGCCATTATTCTGAAGGGCACGGAATAAATGGAAATTCTGCAACATTACAAGCATTGCGCTTCATTGCAGCACCTGACCCGGAGGTGTTTGTAGCCGATGTTGGACGGAGGTTGACTACTTCCTTACAAAGGCTGGAGTCCCTCGCCTTGGTAAGTTCCCTTTGTCGTATAGAGGCCTTTACTCTGACATCTTGTTGTGGCCGAAAGGATCATGCCTTTACGAACGACCACGAATACCAATCAAGCCAAAAGTATATCGAAATTCTCACTCGGCGGTTACGGAATAGCGTAGAACGCGATGACCCATGAGCGCTGAGCCATCATCTATTCTAGTTCCGTTGATGTATATTTTTTTTCAATTCTACCTGCCTAGCGTCGTGACTGTTTAAGATCATCATATTTGAATTGAACTCTGAGTTTCGATGCGGCCCATCCCCAAATCCGACGTTTCCCGCGACGTAACTACACCCTCAAATACTCCCACAGAATAGATCTTTCTTCGCTGTTATTTTACCCTGTCCCCATGCATCTCCCCAAGTACGCAAACGTCCCTCTTGTGGACCGCATGGTCTTAGGTCTTCGGGTCGTGGTCCAACTGCGTGAGTCACCCCACCAGAATGTTCTTAAGACCCAATTTGACGTTCGGCTATGGTGTGGGATTCAGCTTTGTTGCTCACTACCGCATTGCTGTCCTCGCCTTTTGTATGGTTTAACAAGCACAAGACGTGGCGTCGAGTCCTTGGCGACCGCACGTTCCGTTTCCTCACAAATCTTAGCGTGCCACAAATCCAGCTCATGCTTGGTAGGACCATCGACAACTACAAGACTGTAACGAAAAAGCTGGGTCTTGAGTCGTCGATCGAAGATATAGAACACGATGCTCGCCTCTTGTGGCTTGGACCGAAGCGTACCGATCGGGTGCTACTTGTAATGCATGGTTCGTCAGGGTCGTTTTGTGGTTTCGCACTTTAATCTCGATTTGTGTAGGCGGCGCTTTTTTCGCTCCGTTGGATCCTGCTGCAGTGGAATTCTGGCGTTACTTACAAGTTCAACTACACGCCCACCATGGTGTCGACCTCGGAGTGGTTTTTTTAAATTATTGTGAGTCTCTGAACTCCATTGGTCCAATGGCGTCATTGCTAATAGTTCATCTGCTTAGCTTTAATACCCGAAGCAGGGTTTCCAACTCCTCTGCGACAGGCAGTCGCTGCCATCAAGCACCTCATGGCCCAAGGTGTCCGTCCTGAGAACATGATCCTCGCGGGCGACTCGGCTGGCGGAAACCTCATCCTACAAACCCTTCTCCACGTCCTTCGCCCGGTGGGATCCGTGGACACATTGCACTTCTCGAAACCGTTGTCTGGTGCTTACCTGATCTCGCCGTGGGTTTCGCTCACTGGGAACACGGGTTCTCATGGCAAGTTCACTGAATCAGACGTACTGTCACAAGAGGGCCTCAAAGAATGGGGCGGCTATGTCCTTGCTGCTGTACCCGAGTCCCAACGTGGGTATGTCGAAGCGGTGAAAGCACATGAAGACTGGTTCGAAGGTCTCGACGGAGTCGTGGACAGAATCCTCGTTACTGCGGGTGGTCAAGAATGTCTGAGGGATGACATTGTGGAATTCCACGACAAGTTGCAGAAAAGATACAATGGCGACTTGAAGCTTGCGGTCCAGAACGGAGGAGTTCACAATGACAGCATTCTTGACTTCTTGGCTAAAGAGTCCAAGCTTGGAGAACTCACCGCTATCGCCATTCAGTGGTTAGCAGCGGGGTTATCTTGAACTCTTGAGGGTAATTGTCGTATTATAACTGATACAACCGTTGTAACTCCAGCTCACTATCTTCTATCTTTGATGATGCTTTCAGTCTTTGCGACCTTCTCCTTCGTTCTCCCATCACCAGCGCGGCTCAATGGCGCATTGCAATGACGTCCAACCCTGCATCAACGTTAATTTCGGTGAAATATCGACAGTTTCCGTGCGTTGTGTGTACAGACTAGTATGTATGGGTTCGATCGACCCGTAGCCTTCCGACCGCCGAAGTACACAGCAACGGAAAGACCCCTTGACGCCTCGAGACTTGAGAGCAAGATCTCGAGAAGTCATGATGGACCTTGCAGGTCAACCGGGCGAACATCGGATGGTCAACGTTTCGACACATACCTCTCTTCGATAACACACGTTTACAACCCCTCGAGGCCAAGCCTGTGCGAATTCGAAGATGTATCACCAGATCTCAACGGTTTCATATCCCAGTCTTATATCTCGGTCTCAAACGTGCACCAAGGCCGGGGAGGTCACGACTTGAGTAGTTATCCCTTATCATGCATTGCCCAAGCACCCCGACCCATGCTCCAGTATCTTTGTAAGTAATTTAATCGTTCCATCCCCATGCCACCCTGTCCCTGTGGGTCTCGAGCCACAGTGGAGAGGGAACGTTCTCATGAACCAAGTAACTGAATGGTCTCAAGATAACCATGAAGCTTGTCGAATAGGCCTTGAGGATGATCGTATGACCTTTCCAGGTCAGGAGCCCCTTCCCAAGTTGAATTAGATTCCCTTCGAAGTTCTCTGACATTCTTCGACTTCCAACATATGATAGAATGCAAGAAGTATATCTGGTGTACGTATTTATTAATAGCTACGCGCTATCATGGGGGTCTTCGGTGGACAAGAAATTTGTATTTATAAAGATAAAAAAAGTATGCGTAAGGAATAAGGAAATAATAATATATTTGGGGCGTGAATACGCGCAGCCCTTCGCGAGAGAACGCTTGTATACAGCATTTGGTTAACTACATTGTGTAAATACTTTGGATTGGAGTGATCAAGATATGGAGAGGCGAGAGAATATGGATGAGGAGTTGAATCGTCACAAGGAAAGGTTTAGGTACACGACCAATGCTATGTAATGCTTTTGAATTGCCAATGGAGAAAGAAGAAATATAATGTGGGGAGACGATGGGATGGATGGATGGGGTAGAAGAAGCTTTAGTGAATGGAATAAAGAAAGAGAAAAAAAGGATGGTACAAAAAATCGTAGCAGGGGGCAAGGAACTGTGCTAGTACAAGATCGTGAGGGGGCGAGAGAAGCATCGTGGCTATGAGAAGAGCTGGACAAAATATAAGCAGGCTCTAAGTACGGAAAGAGACGCAGACGCGAACAATGATAGCCGAGGGAGAGTGGTAAGATCGTTGAAAAGTGTTGAGACTATGAATGCAACGAAACCTGATGCTGATGTATATGCGAGGCAGATGAAGAGAGAGAGGACGAGAGGAAGAGGATGGGGAATTTGGGGAGGAGGAGGAAGAGAGGAGGAAGAGAAGAGACCTAGCGAAGAAGGATACATTTGTGTTACGTGATGATGAGGATTGTCCGACGAATAACTTATTATAAAGGAATCGTTAAGTCAATGAGATTGGCGACCCAGCGCGAGAGATCCAACGGTATTTAGACTCAATAGAGTCTCATGTTCGTGTCGTAATCGGCGGAGAACATAGACTGCTGTTGGTGCGAAGTCATTCCACCATTGGAATTGTTCTCGTTCTCGGGGAGGGTCATGGGGGGATGCAAGTAGGTCGAGAAGAGGGCGTCTTCGTCCTGAGGCAACATGGGAGGGTGCAAGTAATCGGTCGAGGCTTCTTCGTTCGGAGGAAGCATAGGAGGGTGAATACCATGCGGTGAGTTATCACCTTGGGGAAGCATAGGTGGATGCCAGAACGCGTTGCCGGATCCACGAAGACCCCCGTTCCCAAAGTTGGCCGGGGAAAAGCTGAATGGGAAGTCCATGGAGGATCGCTGCGAGGTCGCTGACGAAGCACTGGTATAACCATCGTTGAACGAAGAGTAGGATACAGCGGACGAAGGTGGTTCCGATGCCGAGTCCGAGCTCATTCTTCGCCTCTTATTCAAGCGAGGGCTCATGGCTTGCACCTCATGGTCGGACGCGTCAGACGATGCGAAGGGAAGTGGGTCGTGCATGTTGAATTGCGGCATCGAATCGGGGTGGTAGGGACCGGGGAAGATGCTGGTGTACTGGTGGGCCATGAACCCGAGGTTTTGGTTATTGCCTTGCGCGAAGGTGTTCATGAGGTCGGACTGGACGGCGCGAAGTTCGCTGTCTTCTGCCCATTCCACGTTAAGGGGCTGCGCAGACGACGAGTCAGGCGCTAAGGTAGGAGAAGGCTCCCTAGCCGGCGAAGTGCGTCGACTTACCCCGGGGCTAGCAGACGGAGTCTCAGATACACCGTTGGCAGCGCGGCGGGCGTCATGGCGGGAGCGCTTTCGAATCACGTCGGATTTCATTGAGATGGGACGCGCGGAACCATGCAATTTGTAACTAAGGAAAGCGACGTCAATCAAATGATAGAAATGATACGGAAGAGAAGAAAACTTACTATAGCCCGCAACTGAATGATTTTGAAAATGAAAATAAAGCAAACCCTTCAGTCGGGAAAGTGTGTGAATAGGAGGAATGAAACGCACGCATTGCAAACCGTTTTCCCTTCATCGTCCTTTCGCCAGAGGGGTGTCGCGGTCGTATGGCAGTTGTAGCATTGGGCTTGTGAATCGATTACTTGAAGGGTTTGTTTGGAAGGCGAAATCGACCTACCCATGACGTCAACTGCTTCCTGGCGGGGAGCGGCCTGAGCACGACCTTCGCCGTGATTGCTTCGCATGTTCCTCGGACGAGGGCGCTTGTGCTGGGCTAAGGGTTAGCCCTAAAATCTATATTCGGAGCACCTAAGAAAACGTACCAGTTTGCAATACAGCCCGCAGGCATTGCAGTTCAGCTCATCATTCAGGCCCCGACGCCAAAGGGGAGTATGAGTTGCGCCACAGTTCGAACATTCAGCCTTGACTCCTCCAGGGGCCGAATTATTACCGCCATTTCTGAGAACAGCAGGGTTGAGGCTTGTCGCAGTGGCGCCAGGCCCCGACGAACGGGTGTTGTGTCCGACTTGGGTGCGAACAGTGAGTGCGGGCCGTCCGACCGGAGTGTTGGATCTGTCGAGGGGAGCGACCTTGGAAGGAGCAATGGTCTGGGGTTGGGCTACCTTCGCATTGCGACCCTTCTTTCTGATAGAAGGAACGATCTCATCCGCGCTGGCTTCGTCGTCGCTGTCGTTATCATGTTCGTCGTCGCTGGCATGGCTGGAGGGAGAAGAAGACTTGGAAGAAGGGGCTATGGCTACAGGTGGTTGCATTATGACGTCTTGTTGAAGACCGAATACAGAAGAATCAGGAAGAGAAATGTTGTTTGAAGCGGCTGCGGCGAAGGCCCAGTTGGGGCTCTCGGCCGCGTCGGAGAGCAACTCATCGAGAGGCAATTCAATGGTAGGACGAACGATACCGAAGCCGTCGGTCGAAGCGCTAGCGCTGAGACCCTCTCCGTAGCTCAAGCTATTTGTCGTAGTTGGAGCAGGGAATAGCAGGGCAGAGGGGCCAAAATCGGAAGAGAAAATGGAAGGGAATTTCAGAGATTGGGGTACGACGGGCTCGGCGGGTTGCGGCCTGCGCCCCCGTTGAGTCAAGGAAATATCTGAGTCATGAGCGTCGTGAGATGATTCGTTATGTTCGGCGTCAGTGTGGACGGTTTCGGAGGCCCTGACGGAGGTCCTGGGACGCTTAGCGAACTCGGGAGAAGGTTTGAGGTCAGGCTTCTTGACTGACTGGCTCACAGCAGGGGTAGGCTGATCGACGCTGAAGGTGAACTGCATACGCTTGATAGTCCCAGGGAGGTGGGAGCTAGCTTCGCGGTTGCGTTCCTTCTCCTCGGCACGCTGGCGTATCATATCGGTGGAATGGTTTCGCTTAAAATCCGGCGCTCCCAATTCCTCGATGCTCCTGTATGAGGTGATGAAAAATTGGGCGGTTAGGGTTGAGGGTTTGGGCTGTATGGCGACGAGCGCACTGACCTGCCCTTCTCTCTGTCGAGCTTGTCGCCCATGCACTTGGAGAGCTTCTTGAACTCACGCTTGGACTTGGCGTTGTCGGTGTCGACCATGAGGTTCTGGAGGTGCCATAGCCTCCACGACAAGTTCTCGAGCCTTTGTCCTTGCTCGAGGAAGCTTGCGACCTTGGTGCAGACCTGGATCGAGCAGCAAAACGTCAGAAACCTGCGCATATTTGTGCAGATATGAAAGCCACGCACCTTCCAGGTCTTCGTTAAAGACTCGGTATCATTGAGATTGCTGAAAGCCACGAAAGACTTGTTGCCCTGCAAGATGAACGAAGTTGAGTATGGCAACGACGGGCGCAGCGGGGCAACCGACTTTGAACTTTAGGTTGAGAATACTGGGCATAGAGCGGTTACAGAGAACTGCCTGAGGAGGAAGAGGGAGTACGAGGAGGAGAGGATGTGGTGGATCGAGGAAAAGAGAAAGGCCAAGTTTCGAAGAGATATAAAGACTAGCACCTGTCACATCGACTTCCGTATTAGGCTAATCAGCGTTATTTATTTACTTATTTATTAAAGCCGTATCTTCGGTACACGTGTTTGGGACTCTGAATATTTTATTATTTTATATTCCAAGCCACCTAATTCCACCGATATCTCACCGCTTGCTGCACAGTCGCCAGCTGCCACTACGCCTATGCACGCACCCACTCGCCATAGCTCTGCAGTCGCAAAAATATAATTCCTTCTGCTGCTGCATTCACTCCGACTGCGCTACTACAAACTCGGATAGATAGAGGCGTCCAACTTGGCGTATACTCATCTGACACTGTCAGTCACACATATTGCGGATGTTTGTCCCGGTTCCACCGATGGGCATACGGACCCCACTGCAGGGGAGGACGTGGCGGATATGAACGAAGCATCCACCCACTTACATGGAAAATACCACCGGAAAGTTACTCTTGCTCCCAACGTTCGAGAATCCTGTGGGGTGCCAATCCACACTACGCCTAGAAGTCCACAGGCCCCGTATTGTACTTGCACTTTGTAATAATGTATTTCTTCGCGAAAATCCACGGGCTACCGTAACACAAGAACACAGCAGCGCATCTCCATAAGTTCACCTCATAGCGCTTACCTCTCGGTGTTTACTAGCCCATATACCCATAGAACATGAAACTGCACGCTCCCTGGACGTCTCTGTGCTTCTCCTTCTTTCCTTCCCCGGCCTAGAAACGTTCGCGTTGCATCAAAAACTCAGCTACAATCAAGATGCTCTAGCGTCGTGCTGCACCAAATGATCTCGAAAGCCCTCTGCCCTAACGTACCTCCCTTCATGTGCCTCAAAAGGGCCACACCGGATCGAAATCGAAAAACACATTACACAGCTTCGCCTTCACCGGTCACGGGACACCTTCCATCACGCCTTAAGGATTGCCGTCTGAGATCCAACTTCGGTGATTCCTGGCGAAGCGGAAGTGCTTATCTCGCTCAAAGAGCATCGAATGACCACTAAAAACATCGGAACAAGATTAGCACTTGGTATTGCGGGACGAAATGCTTCATTGTGGCGACAAGGGCCACCTTGCTAGCCTGTGGTGTTTTAGCCTTTCAGTCCTGCATAGCGCAGGCTTTACCCCATGGGCAAACGGTAGAGCAATAAGCCTTTGCGAATAGCAAAAGAAAAAATTGCAACTGCCAATGGAACTCGACTCGTGAAAAAAACGAATTTGATTTACAGTCCGGGCTGCAGGGGAGACATAAGGGAAAAATTCAAACATACACCAGCGGAGAAAACGTTCGAAAACATAGCACCGAGGAAGCATAGCAACACCACAAACCGCATAGAAAATACACAGAAGATCCGAAAGAACAACAGGACAGTAAAGGGCGCCACTCACAATCAGAAACGAAGTCGTTTTCCTTGATGTCAAGAGTACAATGGGAAAACGAGGCTTACCACTTGGTCCATGAGTACCATTAATCCCAATAAGCCCAAGTCTCTCATCGATGAGCTTGATCGATCAGTCCAAAACCGGCCTCCCAATGAGACTTGGCGAAGTTCTCCTCCTCTATGCCTCTCTCCCACGTGCGCTCCGAGTACTACAGGTCCAATGATTGGCGCAAATATAGCCCCTCCCACAACGGGACGTTCCAGCACAGAGGTAAATGAAAAGCACCTGATCATCAACACCAACGAAAAGAACTTCGTTCGCTCGAGGCGAAGTCTGAGTCTGAGTCTGAACGCGAATTTAGGACAGCAATTAGCTTAGCATATGGATAAAGCAAGCAGCGAGGGAAATAATAGCACGGAATGGTCGTGACCCGGCTAGTAGGTGACGGCGAACGAGAGCGAGCGAAGAGATCTCGAAGGGAAGAACCTGACAGACTGAGACATAGCCGATCGAAAAGCGACATTCGAAAGAAAGGCAAAGAAGCTGTGGCGTCCAAAGGTAGTAGGTGGGTTCCAAAGCCCCGAAGTCCATGGGTCCAAATCTTGCCTCGTTGCCTACGCGTTGCAAGGAGCACCATACGGAATCGCAGTTGATAAGGGCTCAGGAAACATAGATAGAGATTAGACAGCCAGACGGTTCCATACATTTCATTAGAAAACGAAACCGAGAAAGCAACTGAGTCAGCCGCCCACACAAGAAGGCCTAGATGGATTTGCCCCACAGCCCGCATGCGAAGGGCGTGTTCGATGCCACAAACTTCACTTCATGGCTTGTCCGGAAACAAGATATACCACGCAGTGGTCGTCTGGTAAGGTCATCCGCCGTTGCTGCGCCCCTACTGAGAGGGAACTTGCCGGACCCGTTTTAGCTTTTTACCTCGAAGAGACCAACCGATAATGTGTCTTCATTTCCCCCTCTTTACTTCCTGAACATGAATTTACACCAGGATTCAGCGAGGCAAGGACAGATACCGTGACCGGGTTCAATTTGATTCCGTTTTTCAGGGTAGGAGAGGTCCGTCGAACAGGTGTTCCGTTATTCGAAACCAGCGAAGTCGCATAATGCCCTAGAACAGAACCCAAGGAGGGGCTTCGATAGTGGTGCGAGCATGTCGATGAGAGGGTAGGAAAGAAAGGATGAAATTGAGCGTCAAACGGCCTTTGACTGGTGTTAATCGACATCGATCGATGGTCGATATGGAGAACGATGACCGATTAGGCATACCCTCTCAGTTACACGTCGCTTTGTGTTCCTATGAAATACACAGAACGGGCTTAGCAGTAGAACTCTGAAGTGCGGTAGTCCGTGACGAACTAGAGTTAAGAACTTGATAGCGCGGGCTCATGTCCACCCAAGGCCGTTCCCCGATCGTCGCGGCCGTTATACCCCACAAAAGCCTATCCCGCCGCGACCTATGACCAGATCGCCCGTCCGTCCAAGATTGATTCCGTTTTTCATTTCGTTATTCATTTAATGAAAGAGACCACCTATCGCGTCTGAATGAGCCAGGGCGATCAAAAAACATGCAAGGCGACAACAACGAGGCCTGAACATATGATCATGACACTATCACTAAAACGACAAAGGAAGGAGGTTAATGTTGGAGTGTATAGAGCAATAAGGTAGGAATTCACTTTCAGAGGCTTCGGCGGTGATGATCATTTCCACAAAGTACTTTGATAACAGCAAAGCAGCACCTTCGCATGATCCGAGCTGGTGTCTCTAATAAGCACGCAGATATAAAGATAGGCCTCTATAGTCCGGAGAACGCCATGAGCACGCCAACAACGCGTATCATCAGAAACTGAGAGGGGTATGGTGTTCGACGAAGCCGTTTAGGCAGCATCAGAACGAGAGAAAACTCCGACTGTCGCGAGATGTCTATGGGCGGTGGCAGGTCTGAGGAACAACTGTTGAGGTGAAGGAGCAACGCGTGATGCAACCCTGAACGTTGAACCAGAGATACACGTGGTTACTTCCTCAGTCCCCTAACGACCCCTGACCTCGATCGTAATGTGTCTCGTTCGTCGGTCAAGATAACGATACGCGATACGTGGAAAGTGCGGGGGATACCCCAAGTCGGGTGGTTGCCAGTGTAAGGGTCCCTCTGTCCTGAACAACGCCTAAAGAGTCCGGGAAAGGACAAGGCAGATCCCCACACATCCAAGCCGTCCTTATATAAACAAAGTGAAAGGAATGGTTGATGCGATGTCAATCACTACCAAAGGGGACATGGCTAACTAGCACAAGGACACCCTCTGGTACAAAAACGTACTTATCGCGGCTACAGAGTATGCCCCTGGTCCTCACCCGTGAAACCGTCGCCACAAAGCTTTCGCTATCTCCTTTACCCAATACACGTTTGATAGAACACCATCGAAGACCATTGTCATTCGCTTGTCCTTATCCCAAGCTACAATGAACTCGGGAATGAAAGTTATGACGCAGCAACTTGTGTCAAACTTCTCAAATTTCCGACGACTCGTGGGGTGGCGATTCGTTATGGCGTTGTCGTATTCTGGTCTGGCCTTCTGCAGGGTGAACGTGTCTCGCGCGAAATGAAAAGGGAGAATGCGGGTCGCAGGGAAGGGAGGGGTTTTGGGCGTGAGTTTGTTGAAGCGAAGGCCGTGGATTTCCGTCTAGTACCACCTCTCCAGCGCTTTGGACTTATCTCTTACTACTAAGCCCTTGCCCTGATCATTGCGATGACCTCACGGACAACCCAGAAGGGAACACCACTATACACTCCGAGATACGATAGCGACCTAGATGAATCCATAATCTCGTTACATGTTACCGCGTCACATTAACCGAGGCGTGAAGTCGTAAAGCTTTACGACGCAGAAGGGACAGCAACATTACAACACTTACGCGGTGAGGGAAGAAAAATGGGGGGTTAATTATATTCGCGCTGTTGTTCTTCCTGCATATCGTTAGAAGAACCCGCTGACCATACCGTTGCAAGGGTTGTCAAATGATACGAACTGAAGCAGGAAACTCCCGGTGTCCGACAAGTGCACCTGTGATGGCTTGGGACAGCTTGAGATAATAATGGAAAGATTCCAGTTGAGCACATCAAATCAACACAACAAAGGAAGTACTTATCCTTTATCATTATCATTCATCCCACAGGCTTAGCCGTTCTGATCAGAACGTAATTTCATGGAAGCGGTGATACGTACAAGTTGATTGTTCATGTCCACTGTGGGGAGGAAATATATATCCTAGGCTCTACGGTGTTTAGATGCTCGTCCTTTATGAAAATCGGCTCGCTCACCGTGGAGGATACTTCGATGAAGAGGGTCTTAGCGGGTGTCATTGCGTCACAGGCCCCTTGAATCCCACAAGGCCTTGTGGGAGCGATGATGGGGAAAGCAGGGCCGAGTAACCTATCGGGCGTGTCAAATGATTCAGAGTCAGACTTGCTCAGGAACTCGCATGACCCAGCAATAGAATTCGCAGCGTCTAGTTAAGTGCGTCTTAGCCCGATAACTTCGAGGACTGACTGCAAGGGTTGACAAGGTCAATGCAGTAACGTTTGACGCTGAGCCCGAAGCTGTTTTGGCGTTAAGTAGATTAGTTGGCAGTGGTAGACTAGTCGACGAGGGCACGGAACGCTCGGAGCGGAAGGTTGCCTCGAGGTACACCGGCGTCTCACCTATTCATCTAAACAGCGCCACTTGAATGATCGTTGGAGCCTAAGCAGTGGCCGATGAGTTTAATCGTGAGAGGGCGATCTAGACAAAACAAACTTTAACTATGGGAGGGTCCACTGTACCACGTTTGACAAAGTCAACGAACATATGATCAACCCGGAGTGTGAGATCGTTGGTCGCACATATCGCACATACGACGGGGCAATCAACCGATCGTTCCTAACGTAGACTTCGTTAGCTCGGCCTCGTGACGGTAGTGAAGAACTCTTTGACCAACCACAAGACATATTGCGAGTGTTTACCCAAGTCTGCCGCGATAGGTGTGGGTAATTAACTTCTGGATTTCATGCGATAGATTAGTGCTTATGTTTCCGTGGGCATGATGAAGATATTTGCGTCTTGTGCATACGTCCGGTTAAACGCAGCATGTTCATAGTGATTGACAGACACCTGTGTGAGCACGCATGAGAGCATATGGAATGGGATGGTTAGCCTCTCGTTAAGCCCGCAGCACAGGAAGGCTTACAGAATATGCATTGCTGAATCCTCGTTGAAGTTTCTCCGTCGAAGTTGAGGCTGAGGCGTGTCGATTTCAATGCAAGGGCTCAACTAAGAATTCCGGAGAAACCTAGAGAGGGAACGCTGTCGACATCCAGGATCGCGAAAACGCTTGAACGTTCGCGGGTTAATTTCGAGCTGATGAAGGGTTTGTCGGCGAGAAGAAGAAGGACTAGAAGAGTAACTGAAAAGACGGACCTATAAACCGGCGGATACTTGCATAAGAACGAAGTTGTTCATTGGTGGAATATCCAAAGACCAAAATACATTGCCTCGAGCAAACATGCATGTCCTCAGCTCGGAGATGCTCATCCGTGGCCGGAGTGCTAACATACAGCTTTTCGGTATCATATAGCTGGGAACATGGGCCTCAGAACGATTCGTGGATCAACTGTGTGAGGACCTTCTGATGTAGTGTATAGGCACTGTCGTTACGCCAGTAAACACGTGAAGCACGAGTAAGAATGCTGTACCTCGGACGCGTTGTAAGCTGACACCTCCAAGAAAGAGAAGTGGGAGTATCCAGAGCCTGAAACCTCGAGAGGGGAACGCTAACGTCGCCAACGCTGAGCATATGGATTGCATATGGAGGAGGACGAAGCCAAAAATTTCATGGTCCAATTAGATGCGGCTGGAAGACTTTTCAGCAGGAAATAGCGTCATTGATGGATGGATGTGGTCCAGCCGTGGTTCTGGTAAACGAGAACGAGCGTCCCTCCGCGGAGTCCGCGCTCGGAGCGTGTGCGGGCGCTACGAGTATAGGGGTCCTGGCATGTACATCTTAGCGCATTGGTGTAAACGTTTGAAATTGCCACAATGTAGACGATATAGAGATTTCTGACGTCTTACAGTATCAGTAGATGATATTAATATCCACTACTACATCAATCCTTCCATTTATCAAAATTCTGAATCCGGATGGACCCCTGTACGCATATACTCCTATCGTTCGTGGCCCTTTAGCTCATCCACGATCGCTCGCAGCGTATCTATGAGCTTCGCTAGAATAGCTTCACTTGAGTAGACCATGCATTTCGCTGACTCAAAGCGAGGAACGATACTCCATAATCCACGGGGACTTTGTGCGGCTCAGCTCTGGAACCGAACCACGTAAAGTCTACCATAGATGGGGCCAGAGATAATGTCGATAAACAGCGACCTATGAACTGATGGTTGATACTATAGGATATTCAAGCTCGGTAAGCTCTGCGTTCACTCAATGACAAGTAAGTGTGAAGCGAGTGCCAAGAGAAACCCCCCAATAGCCACGCGTCCCGATCGTGATCGAAACTTAAGCGTACCTGAAAATCGATTGCAAAATATCAATAAATTCATGGACAAGAAAACTACAGATGAGACCTATGAAAGCAGAGAGACAGAATGCACAGGTAAGTACTTTTATGACGTATGAGAAAAAAGGAACGTCGTTACGAAGCGGCCTCATCGACTTTGGCCTTTTTGGAAGTTGAGTGGATCATTGGCGGGGCACCGACACCTCGGACGCCAACATTTGGACCACCATCGGGTTCAACTGCGCGTTTCCTCTTCTCGCCGGCTTGCTCCTCGCCATTCGCAGGTGCGGAGGATGTGTCCGCTTTTGAAGCGTCTTTCTCCCGGTTGCGATCGCCTCCCCGACCACCTCCATGAGGACCACCTCTTCCACCACGGCCACCACGTCCCCCGCGACCCCCTCTACCACCACCACGGCCCCCACGACCTCCGCCGCGTCCGCCTTTACTATCTTGCGAGTGCGCAAGGATGCTACGTGCCGCGAACTGGGCTCGCTCATGTTGGAGAGCTTTATCTTCTTCCTCTGTGTAGCAAATGAGCACGAGCACATTGGGTGAGGAAAGGTACTGACCCGAAGCTGGTGACCAGGTAACCTCCTTGTCCTTCATTGTTTTGATAGTGTCCTTGACAAAAGCAATTTCCTCTTCCGTCAAGGTTTTATCGAATCCTACCAATCCGTGACT
This sequence comes from Pleurotus salmoneostramineus, assembly GCA_002583695.1. NCBI lineage: Eukaryota > Fungi > Basidiomycota > Agaricomycetes > Agaricales > Pleurotaceae > Pleurotus > Pleurotus salmoneostramineus. Next base: position 44,860 of record BEWF01000051.1, read on the forward strand.
GTCGCCACGGTTAAATTTGATAAATGGACTCCGGTTAAATTTCTCCTTGAGCGTGGTCTACCAAGCGAGGGGAGGATTAATTAGACGCATTGAGAACCGATATAGTAGGCCCGTTCATCTTACCTTAATGGCCTGGAAATCGACTTCTTCACAACCTTCAAACTTGAGCGAAGCACCGGGGACGTAAGGGATCTCCTCCTCTTTCACCATCCCATTGCCTTCTTCATCTTTGTGAACCTTCAGCCTCGTGCCCATGAATTCGAGGAATACTTCAGGCGCCGCTTTCGTCTTCACAGGTTCTTTTCCCTCATCGAATGCATTGAACCCCTTGCGGTTAATCAGCTCCTTCCTGTGCGCAGCGGCTTTTCCAGATAGACCCTTTTCCTTGATCTTCATATCGCAGTACTCTTGCCTAGGAAACTTGTGCTAAGATTCGTGTCGCACATTCCAGGCCGAGACAGCCAATGACATACTTGGTCATGATAAGGAGTTCCTTGCCCTCCCATGAGGGTTTTGGTTCGGCCTTGAGGAAAGCGTCCACAGACTTCAGGTCGGTGAATTCAACGAACACAGATCCCTAGCAAAGTTATGGCATGAGGCTTGGTTCCGAGACACAGGTAAGGCGCCAAATATTAACCTTGAAGACTTTCTTCTCCCCACGTCTCATGCGAACAGCATTGGTCTTCCCATATTGTTCGAAGAACGCCTCCAATCTAGTTTGGATACCGGGAACTTCATCACCGAATCCTTTCTATACGCAGCCAATTCCTATGAATAAACCTGAAGCTGTGGAGGCACGAAGGAGGATATTTGACTCACTGCGTAGATGCTCCTCTCGAACTGTCCTGCCGGTGGTTTGACCTCAGTTTTCCGCCGAACATTGACACCCTCCGCATCGACTTCCAGTTCTTCACTAGTACGTACAGCTTTGACCACCCAATCAAGACCACGAGCTGTGAACTCCCGCATGCGCTTGAAAGAAGCAACTGTGCTTAGAGGAACCCAATGCTCCGGCGTTTTGCTGTGTAGCGTCCACATAAACCTAGACACCAACCACCACAGCAAGGAAGCAGACAAGCATATCAGAAATTTAGTGAGATCTCATCAACGGGTCCAACTATTGAACCTCTCACCGATCGTATGGCAAGTTCGAATCGGCAAAATAGAATTCAACTGCGCGGTATGATGGTTATGTCAATAACGAAGGTATCCATGAGGGATAGGCATGTAAAGAAGGAGACAAACCCTGGCGGCAAGCTTTCTGGAGCTCTTTCGAGTCATCTCCAGCGTCCATTTCAACGTCTTTGTCCGCAGTGACGACAGCGTCAGTGCTGGCAGTAATCGGCTCTTCGGTAGGCAGAGTTTCTGCGACCACAGTCGCAGGACTTTCGACAGTAGCCTCGGCTGACATTTTTCTGTACCGTTGAGCTTTTGGTGGGGTGATGATACAGATGAATATGCGCAAGGTTAGGAAGAGTCCAAACCTCGGAGGAGAGGAGCCTGAGGAGAGGTCAAGGAGCAAATAAATTGAAAATCCACCGATCAGGATAAGATAACTACATATGAACTTCCCACGGTATATCAGCTAACTGTCCAGTCTCGCAGCATGAGGACATTGAGAAGGTATATTGAAGTAGTACTGACATTATGTACATCGTCACAAGAAAAATTACAGAAGGTGATAGAGAAACACAAGAAGAGTCGAGTAAGGTAAGCATTCACGAACGTCCAACATATCACCACACAATCACTGGTTCGCATAGATCTCCTGCGGTAAATGAAGAAATCAGCATCACACAAAAGAGGGAAAGCCCCAAAGAAAACAGACGAACCTTGATCTCCTTCTCAAACTTCTTCGCGATCTTACTCCTCTGGATCTTCTGCGCAGCGGTTACCAACCCACTCTCAGGTGTCCACTCCTCCGCAGTCAGAACAACGGCTTGGAGGGTCTCCATAGGCTTGAAGCCATTCTTCTTCCCGATAGCATTGCATTCTTTGAGGACGAGATCCTTTACGCGGTCGTCGTGGCAAAGATCCTCAAGTTCCGCGTTAACGTCAATCTTGCCGTTAGCAGGGCCTTTCGACTTATTGGAGAGGGAGGAGATTGATGGAGCAGGCGACGACGAGCTGGAGGAGCCGAGAGCATGACGAAGATTGGCTTCATGGGGTATGATGATAGCCATAGGCTGCTTTGCATCGGGGGTCGCGTGCACGCAAATATTGGCAACCAAGGGGCAGGACTTGTATGTCGATTCCAATCTCTCCAAAGCGATGTACTGCGAAAAGACAAGCATTAGATTCGATATGCACTCTTATGGGAATATAAGAAGCACCAACCTCGCCGCCGGACAACTTGACAAGGTTCTTGATCCTATTTGGTAGGTCAGCCCCGACATAAACATGGATACACATGTGGGGAAACGCACCGATCGATCAGTGAAAGCGTTCCGTCAGAATTCCACTGGCCGACGTCACCAGTCCTCAACCAACCATCTTTGGTGAAGATGGTCTCGTCATTGTTCAGGTCATCACGCTTGTAGTACCCTGATATGACCGAGGGACCACGAATGCAGACTTCACCTTGCGGTGGATCATTCTTGGAGAAATACCCAGCGTCAGGAACATCAAGGAGCTTAACCTCAATCGACGGAACGGGCAAGCCCACGCTCTGGTAGCGCATGAGTTCAGGCGGCAAGATCGCACACATCCCGCATGACTCAGTCATTCCATAACCTGGGGGAAAAGAGATGTGAGCACGCCGCACATAATTGAATACTACAACCCATGACTCACCCTGAACCAGCGTCACAAGTGCGACACTCAAGAACTCTTGTGCTTCCTTGCTGAGCGCAGCCCCTCCAGAGAGAGCCAAGCGAAGTCTGCCCCCAGTAGCAGCCCTGACTCCGCTGAGGACTGCTGAGTCTGCGATTTGGGCAAGGATAGGCACGCCCGCCTTCTTTAGCGACACTGCGCCATTGAAGATACTCTTCTTGATTGTTCCACCCGCATTAACTTTGCTGATGATGCCTTTCCGGATGGTTTCCCATACGGCAGGCACACCAACCATGATGGATGGCTTGAACTCGCTGAGATCACCCTTGCAATTCCTGACTGAGGCGTCCGTAAGGGTCTTGACCCGGCCGTAGCCAAGAGGGAGGCCAACAAAGAGGAATGAGAGCTCGACAATGTATTCAAGGATGTGGGCGAGGGGCAAGTAGGCGAGGAATGTATCCTCCGGAGTGAAATGGTGGCCAAGGAGTGTGACTACAGCACCAACAGAGGCGATGAGGTTAGAATGCTTGATACAGACGCCTTTGGGGGCGCCGGTACTTCCGCTGGTGTACATGATGCAGGCCAAGTCGTCCTTCTTGGGGCGACGAGACTCAAGACCTTCCTCCGGTTGCTTCTTGCCAATTTCCCGAAGCTCGTCAAGGCTGTGGACCTGGATGTCCTCGCGGTGGGAGCGGATGTTCTCGAGAACGGAAGCTTTGGGCTGGCCATCATAGATAACGAACTTTACAGTCGGGGTGTGGGTGAGAACGTTCAAGAGTGTGGGGAGTAATTCCGCGTTGGTGAAGAGACCGATACATTCGGGCTCGTTGAGGGAATGCGTAAGACCGGCTTCACCAAGGGTATCGTAAGCCGTAGCAATAGTCGTAGATATCGAGGCACATGCATGTGACACGAGTTGCCAGTTTACACTTGCTCAATGTGTGAGTGATGCGACGATCCCATCAATAAAAGAAGCACACACCTCGTCTGCGCGTACACATTGAAAATATGGTCTTGCGTCACACCGAGGTGGACGAGACCTCTTGCAATCTCGGAGGCGGCCTCTTTGATTTGGATGTAGCTCAGGAACTTGAACTCACTGAGCTGGAAGTATTTCCACTTCTTTGTCTCGGTGACCTCCTTGCCTCCGACGAACTTCTTCACCTCTTTCTCCTCCTCGTGAACGTCGACGATGTCTCTGTAGCCCATACCATTCTTTGTACCGTGTGTTCGTGCAGAGTAGGCGAGGACATCAAATACAGTCTCAATACCGTCTATTGGGTGCGTGACTAGCGCGCCAGAGGTGATAGCTAGACGCCGTGTGTGGCCCTCATTATCGCTGGTGGGAGGCGCGACCTCTACGGAGCCCTTTCCGTAGTAGCCAGCTTGATTCGTCGCAAGTTTCGCCATAAGAAATTCGTTGATGATGGAGCGAAGGGGGGTGTAAGGTGGTGGTGGTGGAAGTTGGAGTTGCGGGAGAAGAAACGCAGCCTTTTGCGTAACTTGAAAGGCCTACGGCAGGCACGTGACGCAGGGACTGATGAGGGGTGGGAAAGCTTGGGCAATACAAATTAAATAGTCCCCGCTTTGAAATTGGGCTCGTCCCCCACAAAGGCTGTCTTGGCAGAGGCTGGTGTTGTCGACGGAGAATGGGAGTGACTTGGAGTGGGAGGGGAGGCAATGGAATGAAGACCTACACGCGTTCCGCTCAACCATCTCTTTAGTATCCTCCCCTCCGCGGCTAATCAGCACTGCCAAATCATGCGCTTCCCTTCCAGCTTTTCAGCTTCTCCTGGTCTTGGTCCCGAAGCCCACACTGCTTCACTGCTTCATATCAACCATGAGAACACGGTCCCGTGGATAAGCCTTCTTGTCCCCATCTCGTAAATGGCCTGGTTTCACGTGGCCGTGGTCGTCAATCACGACGACGAGACTACCTCGATGCAACCTCGATGTGTAAATCAACACGCCAGCATCCATGCAAACGTTTTCTCTTTCGCAAGGTTAATATGATGCTGATGCAGTGTTGCAGTGGATTCTTCAATCATTTGGCTTGCGATACGCTTTAAGCTTTACGACGCCTTGGTACTGCTCTTCCTCCGCGTGTTTAATGGCATATCGACAGTGGCTATCACAGAGTAAGCCTTGCAGCAGTACAATGGATCTTCTAACCTAAACCCGTTTACCCAGCCGAAGAGCTGTGGAACTTGGAAGTATGCCAGGATGGGCGTCTCTGAGCCGGGAGCATGTCTGAGGCGATGCATCTTTATCTCTGTGTTCCGCCATGAAAAACTCAGACAGGACGATCACTTGGGTGATTGAGTATATATATCTCCTTTCATCTTGTTTCCAGTCTGAGACAGATTTTGTCCTTAGGCGTCCTGCAGCTCTCAACTTTCATCAATGGGTCTAAACTTCTTTTTGTAAGGACGTCACACTTATTTCCCCCGCACAAATAAACTCACACCGATCCCAGTGTCAACCTCGGCCTACATATGGCTTCTGACCAACCCTACTTCTTAGGAGGAGGCCTGAGCGCGACAACCCGTAACACTCTCGAACAAATTACCACGCCGCCGCGTTGTACCCCAACCCCTCTCTTCTCTCCTTGACAAAAACAAATGCTTTAAGTGTGTTCTTCTTCTCGTTGCCAGGATTCAGAGAGGACTTACTCGTCTTTGTGTTCATCCAATCATAGGAGCTTGGGAGACGTTCACCAAGGCGATTTAGACACCTTCGATAAGTTTCCCGTCGGAACGATCGACTTGATTGCTGAAAGTATGCGCCATCTGCGCACTTCATCCCAATCTATAACTGCTTTCCATAGTCTACCCCGTCATCGCGAAAAAAAACCCAATTATATATCTTGGCAGTCCCCCATGGTTGTGTCCCCGACGCCTTGCAAGAACGCCCGGACAATGTAGCTGAGGAAGTCGATCTGAGCGACGGTGACTACTTTTCGGATGACGATGATGAGGATGAGCTTGTCGACGCAAACTGGCTTTATCGCCTCGCTTGTTACAAAAACCTTCAAGCTTACATCGAACCTTGAACCGACCAAGGCAGAATTCCGTCCTTTCAACGCTCAGGAGTAGAAGCAATACAAACTTCTCGGCACAATCTACAAGCCACCGTACTCTGGGAACACGGCACTTCTCAACGATACGAAGAAGGGATTCATCAAGGAGGACCAAGGCGACATTTTAAAGTGGGCTCTTCTTCCGTTGATGATCTAGAGTAGCTGGGTAGGAGATTGGGTCGGTTACGTAGTAATTGATCCTCATGGACCGTGAACGGGCGACCGCATAGCGATTCTATCTCGGGAAGAGTTTGAGACTCGTGTGGATGGTCAGTGGAAGGACGAGGAAAAAAAACATGCTGAAGACTCAAAACATCGGGTTTCCGAAATACGCTGGGACAGACATTGACATTTCACACAAGTTACACCTCCAACCAACCTCCATGCGGTGCGTATGTCCGTGGCCTGAGATTGGAAGGACCCCTTAATGCTTACCGCCACCAACGAAATGAATGGCTCACATCGGGGCTATCAAAGGCTCTGTGAGTTTCCATCAATCAGAGTTTTGACTAGAGTTTAATGATACTTTCTAGCCACCGCGTGTCCTATTTCGCTTCCCACCCATGACTCACGAGAGCCACAGGTACGTGAAGACGCTTGATTAAAAGGTGATACAGCGCCGTTCAGACGAATCCCCCCAACCTTCAGACCTCCAGGATCTACCAGGATACTTGAAATATGGCTATGCCACGCAAATATGCGCAGATGACCATGTTCGAACGTTTCGACTTAATACTCAAAGTGATACAGTTACGTATGTTATCATGATCTATCTACGTCTGGGATACTTTCTGATTGATAAACGAACACCGGTCGCCGAATTGGTGTAGCCTTTGCACTCGCCGTGGCTCTGATCATCTCACCATTCACTTGGCATAGTCAACACAAAACTTGGCGTCGAGTCCTTGCTGATGCTGGCTTTCGGTTTCTCGCAACACGCATGTCTTTCGCCCAGATACAGGTCGCTCTGGGCACTACAATTGCAACCTACCAATCGGCGGTAGCGAAGCTCAGGCTTACCCCGAGTATAGAAGACGTCGGCGATGGTGCGCATTTGATGTGGCTAGGGCCGAAACGCTATGATAGAGTGCTACTCTATCTTCATGGTTGGCATTGGCATGTTTCCTGGACGCAATTTAGAATGCTGATAGCTTGATACAGGTGGTGGCTTTCTTGCCCCATTGGAGGACATATCTGTCTATTTCTGGAGACATGTTCAACAGCAACTCAAAGACGGCTCGAATGGGTTTGATCTCGGCATCGTCTTCCTCCATTACGGTTAGCCTATCTCCTTCCTACTCAACATTCTTCTCAGTCTGAATCCTTTCCTTCCGTCCTTCCAGCCCTCATCCCAGAAGCGAGTTCTCCAACTCCCTTGCATCAGACAGTTCGAGCGATCAAGTACATGATAGCCGACGGACTCAGTGTCGAAAACCTTCATATCGCAGGCGACTCAGCTGGCGCAAACCTAGCCGTTCAACTTCTCTTGCACTGCACTAAGCCAGTTCCTTCCATTGAACCGTTCACATTTCCCAGACCCTTACGCGGAATTTACTTGATGTCCCCCTGGCTCTCATTTTCCTCGTCTCCGTGTCACTTTGAAAACACGAACGCCGACGTTGTCGAAGAGCCAAGCCTTCGGTATTTCGGTGACGCCGTGTTGGACACCATCCCGGAATCGTATCGCGACTACATTGAACCTCTTCATACTCCCGATTCTTGGTTTAAAGACGGTGACTTCGTATCACTGACTAGCCGGATTTTGATCACGGCTGGGGGACGAGAGTGCATGCGCGACGATATAGTGAAGTTTCATGACAAGTTGAAGAGGGGGTCGTATAGGGGTGACCTGAAGTTGGTCGTGCAGGAGCGAGGCGTGCATAATGACATGTTTATGGACTTTCTGGCTAAGGAGACACCCAAGAAAGAGACGCAGATGCTCATTGATTGGCTTGCGAGTGGGTATAGCTCGGACTGATTGCATCCTTGACATTGTAATTGATTGTGCACAGTCAGCCGCGTACATCACCTCCCTGTAGACTAAAGAGATCTTGTCGATCGTCGCACTCAGCAAATGAATTGAATTAACCTAAGAAATCTCCTTTTCCTCCTGATATCGGAAGTGAAGATCTCGGATACGGGCACTTTGGTGCTTTGAGCTTTGACAGCGGCCATTGCGAGGGTTGGGCTCAACATGCCTCCGAGGCTGACACCGGTGAAGATGATTCGGGAGGTGGCTGGGATGGTTTCGAGCAATTGGTGAAGGGGAATGCTATCGCTGTTGGGAACGGTGAGAAGCCAATGAGCACCGAGCGCACACTCGACGGAGATGTATGGCTTTTCCTTGTCGATGCTGAACGCGATGGGCGGGGGAGTCAAGACTGGACTCCATTGCTCGAAGTCGACAACTTGACCAAAGAGAGTCGCCTCGAGGAGGTTAACGATGGAGGTTGGAGTCAGGCCCGCAACCGCGACGACATATGTGTCGTAAAATTTCCCATCTTTGAAGACTGTCGCTGGATTTTGGGCGACGAACCAGACATGATCAGCCGCGCTTGAAGCATCACCAGGATTGGCTTTCCAAACATTGAGCCAGACAACCTTCCAGTTACCAATCTCCATCCCATCGAGGGTAGGCTGCAGGCCTTGGGAGATGAGTTTCTGAAGGTCATCCCGCGTACCGGTGGAGCTGTTTGCAATGTTGGATGCATTGCAAAGGATTGAGACTTGTTGAGAGAGGTTGGAAGTAGTCATTGTACTTCAAAACCACAAGCCACGATTCTGTACGCAGGCTGGACGCGAGGAAATGAGATCATTTCAAGAGCAGAGCGCATAAAGACTCGTACCGAAGTGCTTGTGTTGGGGGACCAATGGTAGAGAATAAGTGTATTACTATTCTCTGCTTTATAAAATGGGGCCATGGAAGCCCGTGAGGAAGCCCGTGACCGAATCACCATCTTTCGAGTATTGAAGCTTGAAGACGGTGTCAGAATGCCGCTATTCAGGGAGCCTTTGTGAATGGACACGTTTCGTGACGTTAAGTAGAAGCTATCAGAAGCTCTTGAGTGCGCTACCGTGTGCACAAATGGTCATCCAAAAAAGACCGTGTCGAAATGTCGCCAAGGTGTTTCCAATTATCCCAACCAATAGAGGAATATAAAGAAACAAGCGGCATGAGGCTCGGCGTTGCATCCAAAGTTCGCCGGTCAGATGAGAAAACAACAACAGAGAGTGATGGGCGTTCTACCGAACAAGCCAACCCGAGTGTTGACCGAGTGTTTGGACAATGACGGGGCTAGACGAAGCCGTTGGAGGTGCAGAATTCGCCATATATGACCAAATCTATCGTCGATGAGTCCAGTGAAGAATAAAGAACACAATCAAAGTGTTCCTAGCCTCATATGCGATAGTTTGGCGTTCCTGCCGGAGAAGCAAGTTCGAGTTCTGAGTAATCCGGAAAGAGTGTGTCAACGCAGCTGTCGAAGTCGTGGACCCCACCGTAATGGCTACGCCCATTTAGCGTCAAGTTCGTCAGAGAAACGACTAAGCAGTGGGATGGCGACAGTATCTGTAAACCTGGAGTAGTCTTACTCTGGGCCTCTGGCACGAGAGGACTTTTTGTGCGATGTTGTACTAGATATTAGACTGTTCGGGTTCAGTCACGCCAAGAGTATGCGACTACGGAGACATTTGAGGTGATTTTTAAGAATCGACCGCGGTTGAACACCTGGTTGGATAGTTCGCACAAATCGATCGTCGCTGGAGTGGTAAGATCAAGTTTGGATCAAGTTACGTCCCGGTTTGCATGGACTAGCACCGAAAGTGAGTCCTACGATTCTATTCAGAGCAAGTCCCGAGCTCATGTCTTGAGCAATTTTGACTGCAGCCTGTCAAGTGAGCCAAGGAAGTTGTTTGCGATTGGATGTAACAGAAAAAAATCAGCACTCGAGATGGATGACTCGGAGGCAACTCGGAGGCAGTGGAAGAGCGACCCCGGGCCGTCGGGCGCTTGATCATGCTCTCTTGCCGCTACACGGTAACTTGAAACTTGCTTGAAACTGTTGAACATGGAAATTGATGCGAATCAGGTCCTAGCCGTGAGTCGCTACATCTTCAACGTTTCCGAGACAAATAACCTGATTCTTATAGGACCGTTGGCAAACCATTCTCGTTCCTCTCCCAAACCAGGATATCTTACCACATCTTGTCAACCTCCGTCAACTTAAAAAAAGAGAGTCAAAGACAGGCCATGGCAACTTCTACCCTTATCAAGCACGCCGTTTCGTTTGACCTGTCTCATCTGGACTCAAATGTTTGACGAAGACCCTGCTGAAATCATCAATTTCCTCGAGCTTCAGGCGTTCCTGGTACATCTTCACCTGACCTCTCACGTTTTTGAGCAAGCTCTCGCCACCGGCACGCATACTTTCCCCACCCATGCCTTGCAATCCCTTCGCTCTCTCGTTGCCATTCCTGAACTAGCAGTACACATCCTTCCTGGCCGTCAAATAGAAAACGTACAGCTTGTAACCATGTACGACCTCGGCGACATGTTTCTAGAATCATCCTACCGTCAAGAGCCTGTCGTACAGCATGTTCATCGCAGAATGTGTCAATCACTTCCCTAATCTGAAATACCTGCAAATGACGAAACCGATGTGCGTTGAGTTGGGTCAGTACGCATCAAAAACACTGATAAAGCTGAAAAGAACTTCAAGGTTCTGATTTCCCACCACCACCAGAGGTTATCTAACGTTGAATACCTCTCTATCTCGTTTCATGGGCCGTCCCTCAGCACGGAGAGGGGCTCATTTCATCCACCCGAGGATGGGGTAGAAATTCTCAGGATCCTTCCCATCCGGACTGTCGATCTTGTCCTCACCTGGGTCAAACAGCGTCCAGAATTCTTCCGTTACTCAATTTCTCGAACGAGCACCACGGTGGAAATGATCGAAGAGGACCAAGGAGATGCGTTCGACTGGCACCCATGGGTGGAAATATTGTGGCATTGAAGCTCCTTGGTCCGAGTCTTGAGTCATAGATAAGATAAGATTTCGAAAGCGCGGTCACGTGTCTCCAATATCCATATCGCGGCCTTGTGGCACCAACCTCTTGCCACTGAACCATCAAGTCACATATATATTCAGATTCGATGGGTTTCCAGATGTGAGTGTTCTTGATATCCAACTTCCCTCAGGACATAATCTTTATCCCACATTCCGTTTCCCTTTCTTATTCAGTATTAACGTCGACCGACGAGAATCCACCCATTATATCGGCAAGGTCGGAGAAGGGAAATGGGGCTGGCCTCACGACCAAGGGCTTTCTGGAACTATCACAAAGCACTACAAGCCGTCTCTCAAGTCGTTCTTGAATCGTCGCGATTACCATGACTATTTCACGTATGTGTCCCCGTTCGTGGGTGCTCTCAGTCAACAACTACTGACACAAATCGTTCAGAACCCGAAGACCCCCACGTAAAGGCGACTTGGGGATGTTTGAGAAGCTTCCTAACGAACTCGTCGTCATGATCATCCGCCGGCTCGACGACATCGTCCTTTTTGGGATCACAAACTCACAGCTTCTCGCTCTTGCCTTCCCAACACTCTCCTTCAAAATGATGTATTATTTATCTCATTTTTTGAGCTGGTCGGGCGACCGAATTATCTATCTTGGCGACTGTGCTGAGGGCTTACCCGAAGGCTTCCTCACCGACGAAGACAAGCTTGATCTCCTGGAAGGCATTTCAGAGGAAGAAAGGCTCAAGCAACAAGCCAACTTCAATCTTTACAGCCTCGCTTACGAATTTGAAAAAACCACCCTGGGTTGCCTTCGCATAGGCCTATACGCGCAGCTTACAAAGATGCTCTTGCATTATGACCGTCGTATCGACTATGATCGATACGAGTCTTTGCGCAATCTAGTCTTTCTGCCGCAGAGACCAAACAGAGTTCTGGTCAATCTGTCGAAGAAGGAATACGTTAAGGAAACCGTGGAAGGCGTTGACTTCTCTATTATGATAATGCCTATGATCATATGGTCTGGACGATCAACTGCGGTATGGGGGATCGACGCGTGCGGACCCTGGGCGGGGGATAGGATCGCTGTGATTTCGGATCACGATTTTGCATATAGGGAATCAAAGAGTAAATGGACAGATGTTGTGGAGAAAGGGTTGGATCTTCAGGCCCGTTGGCTTGAGGCGTTTTCAGTAAACCATCTACCCACCGATAGTTGGCTGCATACTATGGTATACTAGGCTCTAGTACGCGTCTGGCGACCTTTGAATGACCGATTCTCGTCAGCAAGGATACCCGCCGTAACGGTGTTTTTACTACTCTTTGAATTCCATGGACATCCTTGGTCAGGCCAGCGAAACAATACTAAGTACGATCAACTTGGTTGTACATTGATGTATATATAAACATAGAGCACTATGAAGGAACCCCAGACGTACCGTATCCCTCCGAAAGCCACTCGATGATCATCTTCGTCAAATCCCCAACCCTTTCCTGATGGTCCTCACTCGCCCCCGCCAGGAAGTCCATAAACATGTCATTATGCACACCCCCATTCTGCAAAACAAACTTGAAATCCCCTCGCTTCCCTTTCACCTTCCCGCTCTCCAGAACCTTGACAAAGTCAACGATATCTTCCTTCAAACATTCCTGCCCACCAGCGGTTACCAACACCCGTTCAACGACCTTGTCCATCAAGCCATCCCACCAGCCTTCTGGCGCTTTGACGGCTTCGATGTACGCTTCAGAGGTAGGACGTAAAGAAGAAGGGATATCTCGTTTGACGAGTGCACCCCAATGGCGTAGGGTGGGTTGTGCGAGAATATCCGAAGAAGAGAATTTATAGTGGGAACCGGTATCGGCTGTGAGTGTGACCCAGGGAGAGATGAGGTAGGCACCGCGAATCGGTGATGTACTTAGGAATTGAAGGGAGGGGAGGGAGGGAATAGGATGGAGAGCGTGCGAGAGAACTTGACAGATGAGGTTCGCGCCAGCGGAGTCTCCAGCTAGCTGCAAGCCCGATGGGCTTAAACCTGTTGACGTGAGGTGATTTATCGCGAGCACGGCTTGATGGAGGGGCGTTGGGAAAGTTCCTTCGGGGACTAAAGCTAATTTAACATGGCGTGAGAAGGGTGAGATTGAGTGTGCATGTAGGCGTAAGTGGGCTCACTGTAGTTGAGGATGGCGATACCTAGGTCGAACGGAGCTTCGTTGTTTTTCTTGAGTTGCTGTTGAACATATCTCCAGAAAAAGATGGTGATGTCCTCTACAGGTGCGAGGAAGGCACCACCTAGAGAGAAGGCCAAGTGAATACTTATACGTGTGAATCGCGAAAGGCAAACTCTAGCCCTACCATGCAAGTACAGCAGCACCCGATCCCTCCTCTTGGGCCCAATCCAGAGCAGCTTGGCGTTCTGCCCGAGTTCTTCGATCTCACTCGGCAGCCCCATCTTGGGCATGGTCTTCTCGTACGTTCCAACGGTCGTACCAAGGAGGTACTGAAGCTGTGGTACAGGGAGTAGTGTTGCCCATCGGAAAGCCTTGTCACTGAGAACGCGACGCCATGTTTTATGTTTCGTGTGCCAGATGAAGGGGGACAACGCGAGAGTGGTTGTCAATTTGAAGGCTGGAAGATCAGGCGTTTAAAATGATTATCCTTAAGACATGCGAGAGGGCTCACGTAACGAAAAGACGACCTTGAGGAACAACACCAGTCGGTCGAATACCGAGACATCTGCGTACTTGTTGGAGGGCATCACAGCTGTGCTTTGGGTTTGTGGGTGCGGGTTTCCTGACCAACTGAGCTTTTAAAGACATTCGCCTGTGAATTGATAGAAGTCAAGCATGGGAACTCAAGCAAGCGGCGTCCTGATTCTTGATGGGTTCCACAAAAGATGTCAGTGCTTGTCCTGTCCGATTGACTTCAACCCATTCAAATGTGTATCTTGTCTGATGCAACGCCTGAAATCGACAGGGATAGGGGGTAGTGTTCACTTCGTGGGGATGATGATTGGATGGCATGGGGCGATGGCTACGGCAATCGAGGTTGAGCATTGTCCGATACAAGTTGACTCCAGTTTCAGCTAAGTGAGGCTTAAGCTCATGCTACATTGCAAGTTTATGGATAAGTATGAGATAATACACAAGTCGGATAACTAACCTCTTCGGTCCTACTCATCCGCGGCCTTCTTCGCCTCCTTTCTCATCCCCTTCCCCACTCTCCACCTCTCGTTGACAACTTCCACGCTCTCTAATCTCTTCCTCTCTAGCAAAGGCACATACTTGGTGAGACGCTTGTATGTTCCGCCTCCCAAAGGTATCGTAGTCCCAGCGGCGTTGTTATTCGTGTTGGGAGAGGAGTAGGCTTTTGCGGCGGCCAAAAAGTGGGAGTCAAGGACATTATGTGTTGTTGATCTTTCGAGGATGTTGTCTAGCTGTGTTATAAGGGTTTCGTGGGCTACAGAATCTGCTGCTGAGGTTGAAGCTGACGACAGTGTAGGGGTCGAAGCGTCCGTACGCCATGAGACATCGTCCTCGGAGTACGCGCAGTCCCAAAGCATCAACGGCAGACCGTCGGCCATTTGGTATTCAGGTTTTCGATCAACTATCGGGAGTGGTGGTGATGATGGTTCTGCGTCGGGAGACACATTCAGGAGAGCCGACATAACAGACGGATCCTCTAGTTTCGCTCCGACAAGGAAGAGGACAGCCATAATATGACGAACTTGATGATACAGAAACGCCGTTCCGATCAAATCAAAAACGTACACCGAGTCCGATACGAGGGAAATGTCCGCGCGTAATATTCGTCTTTTGAACGAAGTGATTTGTTTCGCTGGATCGAGTTTACATAGGTTTCGGAAATCGTGTTCTCCGAGGAGAAGAGAGGCTGCCTTTCGCATTTGGGGGATATCTAGGGATGCAGAGGAGAAGAAGTACTTGTAGTGCCGGTGTTTGCAATTGAAACGGGCAGAGAACGACGCGTCTATGGGTGACCATGCAAGGATACGGATTGTTTGAGGAAGTAGACGGTTCAAAAGAGTCAGGTAGTTGATAGGGGGCGCGGAAGATGTGCGAGCGACGCTGGTGTTCGATGTCTGAACAAGGCCGTCCATGTCCTCGTCCTCATCGTCAATGGCGCTCCGAGGCGGGCCCTCGTCCGCGGGTTTGGGCTTTCCTGGGGCTCTGACCCACAGCGACACGACCTGGCCAGCTGCACTAACGCCTCTATCCGTCCGTCCACACCTCTCAAAGCCACATCCATCGAAACCAGCATCACCGTCCACCAGCCTCGCTTGCACCAAAGCATCGAAAAGCGTGGCTTCCACGGTAGGCAACGGCGTCGGTCCAAGTTGGTGAGCAAGCCCATTGTATTCCCATCCAGAATAGCAAAACTTTAACGCGATTTTCTGTGTCGGGTAGGCAGAGAACGCGAATCCCTTCGAGACCTGCTTCGTCTTTAGGTCTTGGTGGGGTTTCGGTTTCGGGTTCTGGCAATCATCTAGCTGAATCAATCTGTCTATAAGCTGCTCCCGAGTCCAGTTTTCGTACGTTGGTGGGGGATTTGACATTGTACGGAGAAGAGACCCAGATCGAAGAAATCGATAACGGAAGTGAATTGGTGGAACGGTCATGTGTAGAGACCCTGAGCATCACAAGGCTACAAAATCGATACTGACTGTGGGAGTACTGATTCCCACGATCAGTCCTAGGCCTCATTGCATAACCTCTCTCAGACTCAAGCTCGTTCCACAGTACAAGTATGTCTGAAAAACATGCCCTTCGAAACCGAATAGATACGATGCCAATGCACGTAAGTGGCCCCCCAATCTTGCCTACAAAATCCCAATGACTACACCGAAAAACACCGCAGCGAAAGAAACGACCGCCATTGAATCATCCTTCGTCCCTCTTCCCGAATTAAACGCTGTCCCAGTCTGCAACGGGGCCTCTCCATCTCCCGAGGTAGCGGAAGCTCCGCCGTTATTCTTGGCGGAAGCAACTGACGAAGGACCGGGGTCTTTCGACGCGTTTTCTTTGAATTGCGCGGCTGTTTGTGTTGTTGATGGGTTTACCGCGAGAACAGCACCGCGGTGACAGAGTCCGCCGGCTTGGTCGAAGAACCTGAAAAAATCAGAGGACACACGAAGTTGATGGTTGTACATAGGCCCATGTGGCTGCTAGGCACTTACCAAAGTGGGTCGGTGCTGTTCACCGTCAGGCGCATTGTCGGTAGACCAGACGCGTCAACTGGTGTGCTGTCCGGAACCTAGTAAAGCAGTTGCGTATCTATCAGTCTGGCGCACGAGTTGACCTAGATTGTATACGCACGACAATCACACCTGAGGAAAACCCACCCTCCATTGGCGTGCACGGAAGGTCGAAAGTAGATTCTACATTGCCCGAACAAATCTCCATCAATCCCAATCCCAGTCCCAGGACCGTTTGTATGAGTACTCACGTATGGCAGAGTGATCGCCGCTCCGGAACTCGAACACGATATGGTCCCCGGGTTGCGGGTGGATAACTGACGGGTCGAATCCCATTCCCTTCTTCCTGAACAGATACAAAGCAGTAAGCCTCCGTAGGTATGTGTATACGTAGAGCAGCTCGCACCCAGTGGTTTCGTCCTTCCCTACGCCTACTACATAGTCAAAGGCGGTAGCCATTGCGGCGAAGGTGCTCAAGATGAAGAAGGTTTGAGTAAAGTGCATGCTGGTCCGTTTCCGTTGATGAAATTAGGATATTAGTTGATGAATGTGTTTTCTGTAGTTGGGTATTGGATGCTGGGTATGCGAAAGAGAGTGGTTGTAAAGGAAAGAGAGTCGAGAAAATGGAAGCACAAGTGAGGACTGGCAACAACTTAGAGCCAAGAACGGAGCGAAGCCTGACCTTGACGTGAGACTCCTCCTATGGGGATAATTTACATAATAGGGACATATCAATCAAAAAGGGGTAATGTTCTGAGCACGGTGTCTATGGTACTCAGGTTTGTCCTTTGGACTCTGTCATCTAGGGTAGGTTATGGAGTCTCAGCCTCTACTTTGAGGGCTCTCTACACTCTATAGTGACGGATACCAACTCTATTATCTATCATTGGGTGATACTTGAAGCTTGAAGTACTAACTCCGACTGAGGACTGATGCCTGGTCGCGGCCCAGCGAGTCAAATTGATCTTTCATCAGTATTCAGTCGAAGTACATGAGGGTATAGCTACTCAGACTCACTATATCAAGGGCACTGTGAGAGCTTCACCCCATCTCAAGCCACTAAGCCAGATCGCTGCAGTTTGGTGATAAACCTGATAGCCCAGTACGTATATCGCTGGAGGCCATAGCGTGCACTGTCCACGTATCCATCTCAGCAACTCATCAGGAAAAGTTTAACCTCGAACGAACTCACATTTCAAAAGCCTTAGCATCTTCGGGATGTCTATGTGTACATTGCCTTGTCGTCTCCATGGGAGTAGTGCTTCAGGCCTAAGGCGCGCAGGTAGACGTGAGCTACTTGGGGGAGAGCTGCAAGAGGCCTCAATCTCACTCATTTTTCAGCTTTTCTATACTCTCTTAACGCCACTTATCTGTCAACCGACGGAATTCCTCACCATCCGTCTTGAGCGCGTGGCCCGACAATCTCTCCCCCTCATCCTACTTGATAGAGTGGTCAGCTTCTTGTGAGGGTCAGGTCTTCGGACCACGGTCATTCTAGCACACAGTACGTACCTCACGGCCATTCTAGGTAGCATCTATGCTTTTATGTATCTTCCTGCGCTTCGTCTATGCTTGTATGCTTGTAGTTTACCTACGGACTCTCCTGTATCCCGTGATTACGCGTTTTCGGCTATCTCCGTAGTGTACTTGTCGCGTTTCCCAGCCTTTGGTGTACTCTAGTCTGGTCAACGCAGGTTCTTGCCACTCGGATTCCTGGAGCATTCCTCCAAGCTAGGATTCTTAGTAGTGCCCATTACAGTTCTCTCGGTTATCGATAATGACTTCTGACATTTCTTGGCGTGGGCTGTGTATTTTGAGCGCGATATAATGAGCGCCTTTATCTATACGGCTCAAGGCCTTCGATCTGGTCGGCCAAGCCGATTGAAATGCGCGTCGGTTTCGTTGGCGTCGATTAAGGAGATATCAGTTGGTGACCAAAGTCACGAGATAGGACACGATAAATGTTAGTTGAAGTTTGAGTGGATTACGAGCAGATTGTGCTATGCTCAGGTAAGGTAAGTAGATCGTATACCTCGATACTCGCTTCAATAAGCTACACCAACTCTTTGAGTTGTCGCCGAATATCCAGGCCAACTGATGATCACATCGTGGTCCACTCCAAATACCGGTGGTTCAGTTTCATAGATAGCCTTCGTAGATTCCGTATAAATTATGCCTTCTGGAGTGGTCTGAGGGGCATAGGCCTCGTCGTCCAGAGAATTAGCCTCGATCTGGCCTTCAGAATGAGGGGCGGCAAGGAATGATGCTACCTCATCGCCCTCTAGTCGCTCTGAAAGTAGTGTTCGGAAGTCTTCGTTTCCCTCTTCCAAGTGAGCATGCCCATCCGCCAGTTCTTCTTCTTCATCCCTGTTTGTGAAGGCAAACATCACTCTCCGAAATCCCCTGGGAGGCAAGACCCTTCTCCTGATCACCGCGCTAGTCCCTGTCTGCCTCCTTTCTCTCTCCCTCATTTCATTCCACAAGCTCATCAAGTGTGGCCGTATCTCAGAGAGCCGACTCCTCACAACAGCATTCACTCTATCCAGCGCACGTCCAATATACTCGTGCCTCGCCCTCTCCGCACGATGTCGATCCGTATCTCCAGGCGTGAATCGAGAAAAGGTAAGCGTGATGTCAGGCGTGGTAGATCGAAGAGGAGTGTAATTATCGTCGAAGGTCCATAGACTTCCTCCAACCATAGGGTTCCAAAGTTCCCGGAGAGGACCAATTAAGTCGCGTCTGCGATTCCAGATGGGTTCGGGGAACCCGTCGAGGAGGGCGATACCATCGAATAGGTATTGTAAAGCGAAACGCGTGTAGTCGACGAGTCGGTGATCATCGAATGTAGTCGCTCGTATTTGGATACGACGAAGTTCAGTGCGAGCGGCGTGCATATGTAGGAGTAGCCCATATCCGTTTAAACAAGCGAAGAATCCTCGCACCAGCTCATCGATATGGAGCCTGGAGTGGTATCGCTCGAACACAACGCGAAGGCGATTCAAATTGATGTCGAGGTCCCTCGAAGCGACCTCTAACCCGTTAAAAGTAGGCCATAGAGCCCCAGTAGGGTTTTCGAGGTCCTCCGGACGTATTTCCCGGCCGCGTCTGGCATAACCTAGGACTGTAGGTAGCCAAACGTTCCTAAACCGGCCGTCGATCATCCGGATATCAGAAATTGCGATATCAGCGAAGAATTGGGCGTTGGAGCCAGTGACGATGTGGTTAAAATCGTTGAGAGTAATTGTGGAGGTGGCATTGTCTGCGTGGAGGTCGTGTATTCGGCGAACAACTTTGACTATCGCTATGACAGCTTTGATAGCTGAGATCACAGCGGCAGCAGACATGATGCCTTCTAGGATCTGAGCAGTTGCGATGAACTTGAGTGGCAGGCTTTCGCAGAGGCTTCGATTGTATGGAACAAGTTATATACTTACTTGTTATCATGGTATTGATCAGTGAGGTTCGTTGTTGTGAGATATCCTTGAGCAAGGCTAAGTATGGAAAAACTTCGATCCGTTCAATATCCGCTACTTCTCCAAAGACGTCACTTAGACGTCACTCACCTTTAATTGCCTGATGATTCCACACTGATCAACCAAGATAGAGTGGATATTTGCCAATCATCCAGTGGGACGCTACCCAATGAGACATTCCCCGCGAATTGGCTACTCACAGAGAACCGGGTTGGACATGGAGCGAGGAGGATTTCGTGATCGGAAGGGCAGAAAGATGAGAAAGTCCCATCAACTTCGAAGGATCTGTGGCGCAGAAAAATACCTCTCATTCATCAGGATATGCTACACATGTTTATGACCTTCAGTATATCAAGGAAATGGATACATTACTTGTCCCCGGACTTCAATAAAATATCATAGTGACCGGGTCTTTAGAAGTTGTTTCAGCTGAACTTCTCGGAGGGAGTAAGGTTTCATCTCACCGATATAACAGCGTCAACGGCTGGGAATCACCATTCCGGAATTCAACGAAGTCTACCTTTCCATCAGCAGATCGTCCGTCTAAATACGCAACATCGATGTTTAGACCAAGAGCTCGAGCTAAGGCTGTCATTTGGACGTGATCTAGGAAAAATGTGTGATGGTTTCAATATGATCATACAATAGGGAAGAGGGAAGGAAGTTATTCACCAGCTTCTTTGCCCACGGCTTCAACGAAAGCTTCGCAAAACTCTCTTGGTTCAAGGGGAATACCAATTTCGGGGTGGAATAAGAAGGGTGAGTATTCATCAGGGTCAGACCGTATTTGAGCGGACTAATGGTTTCGTCAATCGTCAGAATTATGTTCATCAGGACTTTGCGAAGAATGACACTGTACCGTGAGCAACCGGAGGTAAACAACAATTGAGTTGGAGACTGCAAGAGGGTGGGCGTGATCAAGCAGACTTCCGGCTGAGTATAAGCAAAGAAACACTAACTTTCAGGAGATTGAAAGCACTCTAAGAGTAGAGCTGAGTCGAGGCGACGGCCTTTGTCGTCAGGTTTTATGATGTTCTCCACCATGGTACCTAGCACCTCGTAAAAGTCTTCGAAGACCAGTTTTTGAAACCCTGCACTCTCGAGCATAGGAAACGTCGATTCTAACAATGAAAGAGCGCTAGCCGCGGCCAACGCGACATCACTTGAGCGGAGGATGCTATCCACATACGCGAACGCAACGGCTATCAGGGGATTTAGCTATCAACAAGATCGCTTACAAGGGAAATTCAATTACATCTATAAAAGCAATCGCCATCACCTATAAATTACTGTATGAGAAACAGCTGCTGACAAGTTGATGATAGACTGGCCTCTAGTCCGTCTGACAGAATCGAAGCCTTTGGAGACTAGGTGGTCGATTTGTTTGACAAATGACTGAGAGCCCTTCTCATATTCTTCGCGAAGAACCGACATCGGAGATATTTCTCCAATAAGAGGTCGTGTGGGGACACTGTCCTCCAGCAAGCTCTGTAAACGGTTGAGAAGACATGCTGACGTTGCTGTAATGATCTGACCTGATTCAAATCATACAGTTGTGCTTGGGAAAGAGTAGAAATATCTAGGAAAGAGTCCACGACAGTGTGAGGTTTCATCAGTCTTGTAAAGTTGCTTCAACATCACAAACCAGTGTCAGGTGTGATTTCGGTAGGCGGCTGCGCAGTTGAGGTGGTTGGAGGGCGTGTCTCCGCAGGTGGTAGAGGCGGTTGCTGCTGCTGAGCTATCAAGATTCCATGAATACAATAGAAATGAGACAGGTAGGATACTTACATGGCGACGGAGGCTGCGATGGTCTTCCAGTGGTCATGGTTCTAAGCAAGGGAAGCGACCAACTGATAAGATAATAACGTCACCGCTCAGGCGCCCATAAATAAAAATAGCCTTTCCGGCGCCCACCTAAATGCTGACTTCGACGATCATGCAATGATTTATACGACCTCGATATGACTCTTTGAACGGCTAATCCAAGTTTTAATTGCTGTGCCATGCTCGGTGAACTGCTATGCGTGCCTAGTTGATTTACTCCCTGTTTTGGCCTGGTCATTCAGTTGAGCCCTTTTCGAGCCCTTTTAGTACTACCTGAATTCCACCGGTGAAAATCATTATCTCACCTATTGACTTTACAGAACTGTTCATCTAATCCAAGGAACCACTCTTGCGTGAATATCTGCCCCGACGCAGCTCGTGTTCCCACAATTGAAGCATGCGGGGTTCAGTTTGCGGAAATGTGCATCGGCCAATGTTTTCACAAGCTCTCACACGGAATCATAGCCAAGCCCCCGTGCAACTAGGTAGCATAGCCGACAATATGCTGCTGCAGGCCACCGCCCGTAGGCGCGTATCATCTCATACTAGCAGTCATGGGTTTTCCTAACTTCCTAACAGCTGACGGTGTAAATAGTCTCATACCTTTCTGCGCTGCGCAAGAAGTTCTCCAAGCTTCCTTACTTGAAACGGCGACTTAATCACATAACACCGATACATCCGAACTCTGCGCCTGTGGCTCTGGCTTCTCTAGGCGATCCAACCCCACACTCTGAGGTTGACGTCGAGGTCGATGATGACACAATGGAGATGGAGGCCGACGCAGATGCGGCGGCGCGTATCTGGCGAACACGAACCCGAAGAACCCGATCCCCGACGTTGACCGGCCAAGACAAGCCGACATCGTACCACTGATACGCCCTCGTTTCAGACGAACAAACGAATTCCAGGTCATCGCCGATCCTGCCGAAGAGGCTGTCAAACCAGACGACGCCAGAAAGTATTGATGGTTTTACGCTGTCTCGAATCTCCGTTTTAGGGGGATTGAACATTACACGCTACTGCATTCTTGGTGTCTTCCTCACCACGTTCTGTCACCCCTTAGCGCCTACGATCAGCAATCCACCTTCCAGTGCTGAACCCAATTCTATCAAAAGTCGCCACGTCTTCTGTGCTACTTACTTTTGGAAGATAGGACAAACAATGGGAGGTCGGATTCGCACAATGCATCCGCATATAGAAAGCTGCGTTCGACTACCTTCTTCCTTCCTAAGAAGTTTGAGGGTTCTCGGCAACCGAACACCACACATTTTGTAACATGTTCAAGTGCTAAACGTCCTCAATTGTCACATCCCGAGCTTCAGGGGCGATAATCCACCATCAACAGCTAATTGGGTCTTCTCAGAATCCAGAATCACCGAAGCTCTGACTTTACCCTGAAACTACTTAGTACGCCGTAAACGGAAGCCACTGGACTCCTTATTGTGTATAA
Source organism: Pleurotus salmoneostramineus (assembly GCA_002583695.1). Taxonomy (NCBI): domain Eukaryota; kingdom Fungi; phylum Basidiomycota; class Agaricomycetes; order Agaricales; family Pleurotaceae; genus Pleurotus; species Pleurotus salmoneostramineus. The sequence continues at coordinate 67,686 of BEWF01000051.1, forward strand.
ATACGGTCGACAAGTGGAAAACTATGTTTACCAACTCCCCAATATCCTGCTCCTAGCAAGATTTCCGATACCCCTCTACGGTAAGTCTCATCCGGTCTGAGAGAAAGGCCCTATACTAACGAAGTTCGTAGACTCGCTATACCCAGCTTAATGAAAGCCTACCTACCACCTCTGCTCCCCCCAGAACTACTCTGCAAAGTCTTCGTCGAATGTCAATTTGCGGACGAATGCGCCTCCATCCATCGGTCGAACTTACCCACATTGATGGGCGTCTGTAGAGGTTGGAGAGCCACCGCCCTCGGCTGCGGCGCTTTGTGGGCGTCCATCGAAGTTCCAGTTCATCCGAACATGTCCACAGCACTTTGCGAAGCGACGCGATCAAAGCTCACAGTGTGGCTGCAGAGATCTCGCTCCTACCCCCTTGATGTCGCAGTCCGCTACCGTGCTCCTCGTGCACACCATTCGCCATTCCTTGACGTTACCGCGGTGTGCACCATCATATCGGAGCTGTTGCAACGCCTCGTTCTGCACAGGAATCACCTTCGATCGCTCTCCCTTTGCATACCATCCCAAGCTTTAATTTCATTGAACACTCTATACTCCACATCCTTCCCTCTGCTTTCTGGTCTAGACATCCAGACTGTGGGAGTCAACCCTTCAGCAATGCTGGAACTATCGTCCGTAGACACGAACTGGGAGCGGTTGACGACTTTGCATTTGTCGGTCTACCCTCGGGTCACTCTTGAAGAGTGCCACCGCATTCTTTTGAAGGCCTGCAACCTAAAATCCTGTAAACTCACCCTCGAGGCATCTGAACTTCTCTCACTCCCATCGTTCGAGCGGCTTGAACTGCCCCTGCTGCGAGTTCTACAATTACGCCTGACCGGCTCGTCCGAGGCACCATCGTTCACAGCCTTTTTCGCTTCTCTTCAAGCTCGTGTCCTCGAAGATCTGGATATCATGTGCCTACATGAACATCCCACAGAATGGAGACTTGCCGAAGAGATCGTTTCGTTCATTCAAAGATCCGCTCCTTTTCTCACTAGCCTTCGCCTCACCAACGTCGGCACAAATGACCAAGCATTGATATCTCTGCTACCCTCCCTACGCCAATTAACAATTCTGGAACTCAATTTTCCTTTGCAACCCATTTTCGATCCCGTCTCTGACGCATTCATCGCGGCACTTGATTGGCGCGATCTGGTTGATGTCAAGCTGCCGAATTTACCGTGTCTCGTCGAATTGAAGTTGGAATGCAATGGAGAACGTTACGTTGAAAATAATTTAATCAGGATGCTTTCCTCCAGGCTGAAGCCTAATGATGTCCATCAAAACCTACGTTCATTTAATTTACTTACTACTCGGAGACCTGGACCTGCTCTTCGTCACAGCATACACTCCTGGTTGAGGACCGACTCCCTTGACATTTCGGTCAATACCTTAACCATCTTCTAAAACGGACCCATTACGATAATCCCTATACACTTATGCTTTCCATTCCTTATACCCTAGTTTCCATTCCTTATCCTTAGTGCTTAATGAACTTCTCTGCTTCACACAAGGCTTTCTGACGGATCTGTTGGCCCAGTCTTCCGTCGCAGTCACTGCCTAGAACTCAACATGTATGTATCCCTCTGAAAAAGATTCCGTCCACCTGGAGGCAGTCGCCCCTGTCGTCCCTGTTACGTACTCAAACGAGCGCCGGCAACTCACTCCCCCTCTCCCTTAAGCTTGTTGTTTTCAGCGATCATTCCAACTCACGGTACTCATCTGCTACATGCAATGGCTTCTACAGCTACCAGGACGCTTCCTGACCTGACCTTTCGTAGACAAAGAGTCACATGCCGTGGACACTGGAATTACGCTCTGCGACCTGCCGTAACCTAATATTCTCCGTCAAATCAACATGCCAGTAGTGTCACATCTCTTCGCTTCGGAGGAAGCTTATACTTGATCTATGTGTGGATACTGGGACTTCTCTCGCCGCTGTAAAGCCTGTCGAGTGGGGTGTCCTGTCTTAGAACCTCGCGAGCTTTACGTGCCTTTGGCGTCATCTTACTTACCTTCACTCCTACGTGAGAGTCTCTCCTACACATCGATTGAATTCTCAGGCGCTGAGACGAACTAAGAAGCTCTCTCTGGTCTCGAGTTCATCGCCCTGTGACTTTAACACCCCAGGTACCATTGTTGGTCTTGACGGAAGCTTTGTTGGAACCGAATATGACCCCACAACTCGAAACATATAAAGACCCTTCCCTGGACTGCTAGAACTTCATCTCGAGTCCCAGTACCGCTTATTCAGCGATCAGTGAATATGGAGCATAACATCGCCCAAACGGAGCCCACTGTCGAAGGGGACCTTCCTCAGATGGCACCTCCTCAGTTCCCCGCCCCAGGCGAGGAGCGAGAGGGCGTACCAGACGAAGTGGCTGATGACGCCGCTGTAGCTCAACTGCCCGAGCCCAGACACACCATCCAGCTTACTCCACCGCCCGAATTCTCTTTCTCAAAGGTGTAAGTCGTACCCATCGAAGTCTACACTCTTGATCACCACTGACCTTCAACCCTAGATCTTTCACCCCGTTCAGAAACCGAGACCTGAAATGGGGTTCAACGGTTGTTCACAATTTCACTTGGAGCATCGACGCCCATGTCTATCCTGTGAATGCCTCTGTCCAAGATCCGAACTTCACCGCGAGAGGAGGACGCGTCTACATCGTTCTAGTGAATAGAATTCCGGGCAGTATTTCTGGTGGATGGGTCAGAGACCGATGGTGCCAATATGCGATCAGTACGCCCGCGACCGACGGAGCGATCGTAACAAACCATCAACCGAATCCGACCCCCTTTGAACAATCTGGTAATTCTCGACGATGTATGTTTATTTGATCCCCTTTTCAGGATGGAAGACTCTAAGGGCATTCCTTTGTAGTCCCGATCTCTTACACTCAAGCTTTCCAACTTTTTACTCGCGGCGGACACTCCTCAGAGACGTTCAACGCACAGTATGACGACGTCGCTCAGATCGACCGTGGAACACTGTCGAGGGCAACGCGAGCAGCAACATCTGCTGAGTGGGAGGTGAGGATATGGCATGTGAGTCCTTTTTTACGAGTGTCCACCGGAAAGCGTTTTCTGATGACGCAATAGCCTCTACGAGCTGATCCCTTTTCGTTGAATACAATCATGGTTTGTCGAGTCAATTCTCTCCGCCAAGTTACTTTGAGTAAGTTTCTAACTCACAAAAATCAACAATCTACTAAGTTCTATCTTAGATTTGGTTGCCAGAGCTTGGGTAGGAAATGTGGGTATTCCAGCAGTATTTGTCTTCAGTGTTGATTTATCATTGGTTTCAGCACATGGCCGAGGAAGCGCGAACAAGTATCGTGGTCGACTGCCGATTCCGTAATTAAGAAGTAGTACAAGAAAGCCCACACAAAGTATCATATCAATATCTACAATGTAAATACCAATTATGTGTTACACCGATACTCAGCGTTTGGATCGGATATGTGCATCCAACGTAGCACATAAGGCGTTTTGCTCCTCAACAGACTTGTTCTTACTGAATCGGGATTTCAGGGCATGTTCCAATGGGAATTTAAGATGGAACTTACAACGCTTGGGCGAATTGGCCCATATCCTCGGGGTCCGTAATGATCCCCAGCTCAAAAAGCGCGGTTTGCCTTGCAAGCGTCCTAAAAAGCCAAAAGTTGAGTAGTTGGACCTGCATAGCCAAGAAACGCCATCACATTTCTTGCGGAGTGAGTTTGGGCTTGTGCCTGCGCCTAGGAGGCCACTCTGGGACGGGTTCTGCAGACTCTTTGCCCTTAGCCGATGAACGACGAGCCTTTTTCCGTCGTCGAGTTTCCTGCCAGGATCGTGTCAGAAAGCGAGGGGGACGGCTTCCCGTAATGGGGTTACCAACCTTGAGAACGTTCAAAAGACGCGCTTCTTCGATTTTACTGGCAGCGAGGACTTCAGCATTTTTGTGTGTGTACACACCGACCGTATTGAGAGTTTTTTGGATGGCTGTTTCTTCGCTTTGTAATCTGGGTATATCTGATTCAAATCGGTTAGAGACTGTCCGAGATGGGTTGCAAAAGTTAAAGTGCTTTACCATCAGCGAGGAGAAGTGTCCCTAAGCCGCGAAGTTCCCCCTAGAAATGATATTAGTTGCCATGATGCAGGTTGGGTGGGGAATGTCTCAACTGCTTCGTGGGCGAGCTTCGCTTCTGATTCGGTAACCCAATTGTTGGCACCCTTCCTTTGCGTGTTCGACGTTTTGATGCCACTTAGGTTAGCCAACGCCCAATCAAATTCGGCTATTGAAGCCCTCTCAATCTATGGGAACGTACGTAAAAAGGCGGCGTCGGAGGAAGACAGGAACCTACCACTGTCTTGGTGGTGAACTCGCCCTCATGCAACTTGAAAATATTTTTCAGACCGAACAATTCGCCTTGGTGGTTCGTATCGCCCTGGATACCCTGAAAATATCTATCAAGAAACTGAGCGAAAAGTAGAGCATGTTGAAACTGAAGAATATTACCTTGTCTGTATGCTGGCATTGTATCCGATCGCCATTTGCTGCTGTTTATACAGTTGACGCGCGTAAATGAGCTCCTCGATAGAACCTGCACCAAGCAGTCTGTAGACATGGACATCTCTGGTTTGCCCAAATCTGTACGCTCGATCCATGGCCTGTAAGTCATGTGCGGGATCTGGAGTATCGTTAGACTTGGAGGGAATATCATGGGCAAGTCACGAACTCCAATTGGGGTCTGATGAACGGCGTTAGTACTTTCTACGCGGAGAGGATGTGAGGACTCCTACCAAAAACAACAACTTTGTTCGCTCCTGCACGAGGGTATCCCAAGTTAGCGACGGCGATGACTTTGTGGTCACACTGTACCTGTCAGATTTAGACCGGTACCACCAGCCATCGTAGAAATCAGAAAAATAAAAATTGACTTGTCCTGATGAAACCGGTCGATGAGGGGCATTCCTGTAGTGACATGACGGCATGAAGGCAACTGTACATCAGAAAAGTTTACGGAACTCACGCTCTTTAGGGAGGGTTTTCCCTTCCAACTTGAGATGCCCGTAACCTGAAGCCCGTTACCGCTTCGGTCGTTTTGAAAAAGTATACCGTAACGAAACTAACCTCGGTTATTCAAGTGAAACTCCAGCATGCTGAGGAGTTTAACCGATTTCGTGAAAATGAGCACTTTGTTGGTGGGATCCTTGCGCCACTCGGTAAGCAATGTATCAAGGGCCTTAGGACAAGATCAACGGAAGCTATTCATAGGCGAAGGGACACATACCTTCCACTTCCCGCAGTATTGCTCCTGTAAAATTGCGGTGCCATATTTTGGAGCATCTCTCCCAGGGAATGCGATGGCAGCCAGTTCCCTGTGCCGAGCCAGCTAGGACACCAGATACCGAGTTGGAGAATATGGGGAAAAGTCTAGAGTTAGCCTACCTGCTCAGACGTATCATCGGGACCTGTGAGACCGGCGCAAGTGAGCTCGTTGGATAATTACCGATAACACCGGGAATAAACTACCTGGAAGAATTAGCGCGAGATGGTTTGATAGCTTGATGAGGATCGACATGTATCTAAACAAGTCGCCTGGTGCGAATGGATGACAACAGTTCTTGCGCCTGAAGGTGATGCGAGAAGTCAGTTCGCCCATGAGAACCGGGGAAACAGGAAGATGTTTACTTTTCTCTCAAGCCGCAGTCGCACGGGTCATCTTTGGAGACCAAGTTCTTGACTGGCTCCATTTCGAGTAGGCGTTTGTACACTGAAGGAGATGTAGTCATCGCACCGTTATGCCGGCAAGACAAAGTTATCGTTATCTTACCGGCTATTTGAATAGGCGTCAACGGGCAAAACACCACCTCGTCAACTTTCTGTGGGAGCTAGACCGAGCGATCATATCAGGACGAGCCTTCATCGGATCAAGAAGGAGACTATACCTGCTTCTTGATAATTTCCTTCGTCCTGACAAGGGGTTAACGAACAGTACAATTTAAATCCGTTAGAGTTACCTCCGTAAGAAGAACTTGGGAAGGATTTTGTCTCTCAAGACGAGGGCCACATGCTAAATGAGGATGTAAGTCCAATTTCACAACATTTAAATGATATATGGGGCTCACCAGGCCTTTAGCTCGCTCCTCCTCGCTCGAGCCGGAAGACTGACCAACAGCCAAAGGTTTCGCTACAAGTGTCTTCCATTGTTTGCGCGTACCGAGACGCCCCGGGTTGGTCCAATCTATAATTGTCCACAATTCATCGTACGAATTTTGGATGGCCGTTCCCGTCAGTCCAAACCGACTAGTACAGACAAACTGATGCAGTGCTTGTGTAATTTTCGCAGTATCGGTTTTCAGGCGGTGAACTTCGTCTACGATGACACATGACCAAGGTAGAGTATCGAGTTCATTGATGTGACGGCGTGCGAGATCGAAGGAGGTCACAACTGGAAGATTGATATTTGAATGAAGGCCGCCGATGCGATTGAATACTCTTATCTTACCGACGTCCAAACGCCCCAACTCGAAATCGCGGAGAGCCACTGATTGTTCTTGAGGTGTGCCATGGCACATGCCAACTTCGAAATAACCCCACTTCGCAGAAGGAACATCAGGAACGGAGGAGACAGGGATCACATCAGACCATACCGTTTCCAACTCTCGCTCCCAATTTGGGACGACTGAACTGGGGGCTATGATGAGACAGGTAGGCCAGGTCGCATTTGCTGGAGGAAGTTTCCGTTTGGTCCGCCACTGCTCGCCATCTTGCAGGTCCGAGACGTGCATGTGCCGCCGCTTGCGATCTCTCTATGACACGCAAGGGTGAGTGTTTTTCGCTGACAGAGTGTGAGTGAACATCTACCTTGTCCCCATGCTTGCCCATGATGGCCGAAAGGAAGGAGATGACTTGAATCGTTTTCCCTAGAAAGCAGGTTCATGTTCAGCACAGGGATAATTTGCGAAAATAGCCGAACACACCCTATCATAAAAAAACACGTCCGCAAAGTCAAGCGAGCACGTATATCATGAAGAAAATGAACATACGAGTCCCCTAACATATAATTATGAATGAGCGATGGAAAAACCAGCAAAATACGCACATATCATCGCCCAGTAAGCCACCATGGCCTTCTTTGTACATTTCATAGAAGAATTTGATACCATCGCGTTGGTATTCACGAAGGAACGTGTTGATCGAGGCTGGAACTTGTATCCCAGCCTCTTCGTCAAGAATCATCGGTCCAAGCCGTTCTTGTCCCTCAGGAATGGGGAAATTCGGTCGCGCCTTCAATTTCTGGATCATGGTCAGAGTGATCATACGATCGTGAAAAATTCATGATGGTCTCGCCTCAGGACTCAATATCTCTGGCTCCTCTGGATCGACCTCGACGGGAGGTTTCCCCGAGATAGTGCTTGGTACTGTCCGCATGATATGTCGATTGGTCCGACGACGCCAGAAGAACGTGCTTACCCAGTTCAAGTTGTGATAAGTCTTCTGCGTCGGAATCACTTTCTGTCACAGATAGTTCTGTATCCGAATTTTGTTAGTCAGTGGCTGCAGAGTAGTGAGACATAGAACACGGCATCAAACCTTGGTCCTGTTTCACTTGGATTGGAGTCGTAGTGAACATATTATCTGCGCCAGAGTCGGATTCTTACAAACAAGTAAGCAAGCTTCGATTATGTCACGAACTGAGAAGACGCTACCTGTTACAGAGTCGTCTTCCGTATGACTACTGACGACTTGTCTTCGAGAGGGAACGATAGGTATATTCGGAAGCTTCTGAGGAACGGTGGGTTTCTTTGGACGTATAGGCGAACTGACAACAGAAGATGGTTGTTCACTATAAACTTCCTCAGGCTCTTCCTCGTCCGGCCCGTCGCCCTGTTCGTCGTCGGCTTGCGCATCTTCCTCGTCGGAGGAAAGATCAATCTCGCGGCCTACAGCAGAGTCAATGTGAGTTCACTCGAAATATCGAAGAAACGGTCGATCCCTCACCCAGGAATTCAAGCAAGACATTGTGGCCAGATTGTGGTCGGTATTCTTCAAACACGGTTTTAATCAAAATTTCAGGGCGAGGAAGTGAGTCCATACTTAATCTCCCTGGGTATTCGGAGTCATCGTCATCGGAGTCGTGGCTAAGTTTACGCTTCTTCCTCTTGGATCCCCCCGCGTCGAGCGCCTGACGTTTCGTCTTTCGCGATGCCTTAGGTTTCTTCTCGTATACATACTCCCCAGGGTTGAAGTCGGAGTCGGAATCCGGTTCTGTGTACACGAAAATGAGACTCGATTCGCTTAAACGAGAGAGCATAAGTGCTGACCTAGCGGAGCCGGCTCCGAAATAAGCTCTCCTTCGAAGTCAGAGTCAGATTCGAGGCAAGAAAGAATGCAATCGGCGACATACTCGTCCTCGTTTGCTTGGAGATCGTCTTCGTTGAGGCTGGCATAATGAGTGAGCTGAGTCGAAGATAGTATGTACAATGTGGCCTAGGTGGTGGTTGTAACTAGACCATAATAAAACTCCGCCGATCACACACGCAAAGAATATTGATGACGGTCGCGTGACTCATTAAGGAAGACACGTGACGAGAGGCTAATAATAGGATCAAATTACAGTAAATCACCAGGTTGTAAAGGATATGTATGTAGATCTCAAGTCGTCCCGTAGCAGATAGCTTGAGAAACGGGAATATGACGATATGGAAGAAAAGCGAGAACCCTGACATGCGTGAGGAGATGCGAGATGCGAAAGCGGATAATCATGATGGATAGACGTTATCACCGATGGGTCAATCAAAGGCTTCCTCAGCACTGCGTCGAACTAGACGGCGAACTTTCTTCTTGTAACCTTGCCGGGTGTCAGTTTACTTCTCAGAGGATAGACTGCAAAGGTAATACCTTCGAAGTCTGTACGGACTTCTTTAGCAGCATCGACGTTCGCAGGACTGTCAAGGTTTGGCTTGTCGGAGGAAAGGAGCGAAATTACGCTGACGAGCTACAAGACGGAGGTGTCAGAGGTATCTCTACGCAAAAGCGACGGAGGCACATACGATGGACTCAACAGTGTGTACTGGCATCCAACGTTCTCCCGCGTCTTCGTATCCATACTGATCGTCACCAGGGGCGTGCTAGTCGGTTTATCAGAGATCGACGTCATGTTTATGGAGCAGTATCTTACGAGGATAGAGACACAGACGTTCCCATCGGGGTAGACTAAAGGCGATTGAGTGAAAATGGCCAGGCTGTAAAGTGGAAAAGCTCAACTGTTAGGGTGCCACATCGGGGTGATGAAGCGCAACTTCGGAGGTAAAAGCGGGAACTCTGGAGGAAACGACAAGCGTGCTTTGAAGAAACCGCCCTCGCTGTGCACCCGCCAAATTAGAAATATTTTAAAGTGAAAGTGAGAACATGCGTACTAAAGGGTGTCGGCCGGACTGATTGGATATGAGATCCTCGAGGCGCACAACGTTAAGCATATTCGACGTACCCAATAATCATAATCTCCCATTCATAGAGGTTGTCATCGTCAACGAGTCCTTTACCAGAGATTAGCTTGAATTGACCATCGATCCCGTTGCTCGTGCAGTGCGACCCACCTGCTGAGAAACCCTCGACGGGCCGCTTAGTGAGCTCCTGGAGCTGTCTCCGGAGAAGCAGGGTATTCGACGCAGTCGTCGATGGTTTAGACATCTGGGGGAACTGGCGGGAAGGCGAGGAAGCAGAGTAAAACCTGGGAGAGTAAAGGCGAAGCAATGACAGAGTCACATCACTGCAGCTGTTCTTTTATTGATGGCGGCACGTGCCCCCTGGCCATCGAAAGAGGAGACTCCGCTGAATCGACCTTTATTCCTCGGCCCTGAAACTGGTGCAAACATATTTCAGTCCTCAAGGTATGCATGCGCCTAGAACTCATCTTTGTGCAGTTCACCTGCTGACCATGGTCATATCTTTCATTTCGGACAGAATCGAGGCCCCTGTCGGCGTCTAGATTTTCCAAGTAATTTAAGCGCTCGTCGATCAACTTCCCAAAACCACCAGACCCAACGGCCCTCGAAATATCATGGCCGTGGAGGAGGAAGAGAACGATGCTTGGGATGAGATGGATAAGCCTAGCTGGAGGGGTCTTGGAATAGCGGATCCAATAAAGAACGTCGAAGTGAGTGACTAATAACTGCTTTCTTTCAAGTCGAGAGACGTACTTACCGTACCACGCTTGTTTAAGGATAAATGGCTACTTCTGCCCGCTTTTTTGAAAGTGAAGGGCCTTGTGAAGCAGCATATCGACTCTTTCAACTACTTCGTTGACGTCGACATCAAGAATATCGTGAAAGCAAACAGCAAAGTCACCTCCGACGTTGATCACAAATTTTGGTTGAAGTACACGGACATTCACGTCGGAACCCCCCAGCGACCCGATCTGAACGCCATAGACAAGGGGATTACACCACACGAATGTCGACTTCGCGACATCACCTACAGCGCGCCAGTTGTCGTCACAATCCAGTACACGCGTGGTAAAAGCATCGTGCAAAGGAATGTTAATATAGGTCGACTGCCCATCATGCTGCGAAGCAACAAATGCGTGCTTACCGGACGAAACGATGCCCAGCTCGCGCGAATGACAGAATGCCCTCTTGATCCAGGAGGTTATTTTGTGGTCAAAGGCACTGAGAAAGTCATCCTGGTTCAAGAACAGCTCAGCAAGAACCGAATCATTGTCGAAACTGACCCGGTTAAAGGAATTGTCCAAGCATCCTGTACATCGTATGCCTCCGATGATCTCCCCAAAGACAGGTATCTCTGATTTCATTTTTTGTAGCTCGACTCACGGCGGGCTGAAATCGAAGACATATGTCGCCACTAAAAAGGGCAAAATTTACCTTCGGCACAACTCCATCCATGAGGATGTCCCCATAGTGATTGCTCTCAAAGCTTTGGGGATCCAATCTGACAAGGAAATCTTACTTCTGACTGCCGGAAATACGGAAGCGTACAAAATAGCTTTTTCGACAAACCTCGAGGATGCTGCGAAACTCGGCGTGTTCACGCGGCATCAAGCGCTCGAGTACATAGGCACCCGAGTTAAGGTCAACCGGAGACTTGTGGGGCCCCGGCGTCCTGCTTGGGAAGAGGCGTTAGAAGCATTGGCTACTATTGTTCTGGCACATGTGCCCGTCAAGGGATTGGATTTCCGGTCCAAGGCCATTTTTGTCGCCACCATGACCCGTCGCGTTTTAATGGCCATGGATGACGAGAAAATGGTGGACGACCGGGATTATGTGGGCAATAAACGATTGGAATTGTAAGTCTTTAAAATAACTTCCATTCAACAATCCTTTTCGAGCTACTTTTTCTCTAGAGCTGGACAGCTACTCGCTCTTCTCTTCGAAGATTTGTTCAAGACCTACAACACAAATCTTAAATCGGCGATAGACAAGGTCCTGAAGAAGCCATCACGCACGAGCGAATTTGATGCTTACAACACCATGCAATTCCAAGGTGACCACCTGACCTCTGGTTTTGTTCGGGCCATATCGACCGGTAACTGGTCTCTCAAACGGTTCAAAATGGAACGCGCTGGAGTCACGCACGTCTTGAGCCGCCTTAGTTTCATCTCAGCTCTGGGCATGATGACACGCATTTCATCTCAATTTGAGAAAACAAGAAAAGTGAGCGGTCCTCGGGCTCTCCAACCGAGTCAGTGGGGAATGTTGTGTCCTAGTGACACCCCGGAAGGAGAAGCCTGCGGTTTGGTCAAGAATTTGGCCTTGATGACTCACATTACTACCGATGTTGAGGAAGAGCCAATTATCCGCCTTGCGTACATGCTTGGAGTCGAAGGTAAGGTTCAGTTCTTTCCCTCGATTGTGGGTGGCTCAATCAACATGCCGTTATTCCATCTAGATATCAGTCTTGCCACAGGGACGGAGATATACGGCCCACATACATTTGTTGTCAACGTCAATGGGACCATCATTGGACTCACACGCTATCCCTCACGTTTCGTAACCAATTTTAGAAAACTTCGGCGGGCGCGACGGCTTAGCGAATTCGTGAGCGTCTACATCAACCACCACCACAGGGCAGTTCACATCGCAAGCGATGGTGGCAGAATTTGCCGTCCAATGATTGTTGTGGAGAACGGTCAACCAAGAGTCAAGCCTGAACATATTACGGTGTGTTTCTGATTCGATTTTCCCCGCCCCCCTCGTTACCGACTTGTTGACATGTCCGAATTAGCTCCTTAAAGCGGGCTCGCTGTCTTTTGACGACTTCCTGCGCCAGGGATTGGTCGAGTATCTCGATGTCAACGAAGAAAATGACACATACATTGCCCTTTATGAGGCCGACATCAATCCCGCTACTACCCACTTGGAGATTGAACCGTTTACCCTACTTGGTGCGGTGGCTGGTCTCATCCCATACCCACACCACAACCAATCACCTCGTAACACATACCAATGCGCTATGGGAAAGCAGGCCATTGGAGCTATTGCCTACAATCAATTCAATCGCATCGACACGCTTCTTTATTTGTCGGTATATCCGCAGCAACCCATGGTCAAGACCAAGACCATCGAGCTCATTGGATACGATCGTCTGCCGGCCGGTCAGAATGCGACGGTCGCAGTCATGAGCTACTCGGGTTACGACATCGAAGATGCCCTCATCCTGAACAAGGTTGGCTCGTTCGTGTCCATCAAAGTTACCACCCTCGATCTGACCCCTTCTCCAGGCAAGTCTAGATCGAGGTTATGGAAGGTGCCAGGTGTTGCGCAAGAATGCGACGTTGATTCGAAAGTATCCAAATGGGACGTAGGTGGTGTCAAGTTTATCCGCGTTGACAGACGCTTATTTTGCCTCAAGATTTGATCGACTCGCAGATGCCCCGGTCGATGAAAACGGGCAGATTCAGAAGAAATACGATATCATCCAGCTTGATGGCCTCGCGGGAGTTGGCGAGCGGGTCGATCCTGGTGATGTTTACATCAACAAGCAAAGCCCAACGAATGCCAACGACAACACGTTCACTGGACAGGCGGCTGCAGTGCCTTACAAGAATACTCCAATGACGTATAAATCGCCCGTCGCTGGTCAAATCGACAAGGTCATGGTATCAGATACTGAAAACGATCAAACTCTTATCAAAGTTCTAATCCGTCAAACCCGGAGGCCTGAGCTAGGAGACAAATTTTCAAGTCGACACGGACAAAAGGGTGTTTGTGGATTAATCGTGAACCAAGAAGACATGCCCTTCAACGACCAAGGCATAAATCCTGGTATCTTCGGTTCTTTGGCCGTTTTACCATGTATCTTACCGATCCATCTCAGATACGATCATGAACCCGCATGGTTTCCCATCCCGGATGACGGTGGGGAAGATGATTGAACTACTAGCTGGCAAGGTACGTACGGCACAACGGCCCAGGATACCTACCATCTGACTTTGAATTGACCTCATTAGGCGGGCGTTTTAAGCGGCAAACTTCAATATGGTACCGCTTTTGGAGGGTCAAAGGTAGGCCTTCAGAGATTACGCAAGTGGCCGTTTATCAACCGGAAGCTTTCTAGGTCGAGGACATGAGCCGGATCCTCATAGAGCACGGCTTTAGTTACGCTGGGAAAGACATGCTCACTAGTGGGATTACTGGCGAACCGTTGGAAGCCTACGTCTATTTTGGTCCGATTTACTACCAGGTATGTGATATCTTTGGCATTCTCGTACTGACTCCGCGATCGACCCTTTGAACTCAGAAACTCAGTAAGAGGGCGTCACATCTGTATTTCCGCGTTTGCTGATAGCTGGCCCACCAGAGCACATGGTCATGGACAAAATGCATGCCCGAGCGAGGTGAGGGAGATCTCCAGGTCTTGCGGTGGCCGTTTGTCAACTTATTCCCGGATGAAGGGGCCCCCGTGCCACCTTGACCAGACAGCCAACGGAAGGCAGGTCCCGCGAAGGTGGACTGCGGTTAGGCGAAATGGAGCGCGACTGTTTGATTGGCTACGGCGCCACGCAATTATTACTCGAGCGGCTCATGATCTCCTCGGACAAGTTTGAGGTCAACGCCTGTCAAGGGTGCGGCCTTATGGGATACAATGGCTGGTGCACATACTGCAAAAGCTCGAAGAAAATGGCCCAATTGACCATACCCTACGCAGCAAAGCTGCTATTTCAAGAGGTAACGTGTGGCGCAACATTGAAGGGACGCTGACTCAATTATATCTGGTTCACAGTTGATGGCGATGAATGTTGTCCCGCGTCTGATCTTGGAAGACTGTTCGTGACCTTCCAAAGGGGGTTCGAACTCTTTAAATCTGTAGAATCGGGTGGAATGGTGCAATGTGCACATCGGCTCTAGCCATATACCTGCGAAGCTCGATGCGATCACTCAATCGACAGGCGTAGGTTGTTGGGTATGGTGTTCCTTGCACTGGAACGCACGGGTCAACACGAGTAAATTCTCAGAAAAGGATAGTGTGGATTCAATATACAGTTGGGAGTGCCGGATATCACCGCAGCGAGGCACTTACTCTCACGAGGTTAGCGATGGAAAGGCATGCAAGGGCGGGGTCACTACGTCAAGCTAGAGCCCGAGCTGCTCCTTTATGGACTCTCGTACGAGCCTTTCGTATTCCTAGATCAGGTTAGTGGCACTCGGCGTGGTGGTCATCATTATCACTGTGGGAGACAACACACCTCACGGTTGTCCCGGTATAGTTTACAACAGTCGATGTTCGCCCCGCTCTCTAGATTAGGCTCTTGAAAGGCGATTAAAGGATGAACCATACTAGCAATAACAAAATAGGAAGCAAGCTTACCTGCAAGCATTGAGATCACGCTCAGAATAACCTTCTCCACGCTTTGTACCGGGCTCCATCGCTCTGAAGCTTGCTCGTACATGGTTGGATCATCACCTGGGGTGTGCAGAATCGAGATACAGACAGTTCCATCTGGATAGACTAAGGAGAAAACACACATTATTCACACCAATTCCGGTACAAGGTTAAGCGTGTCCTTACTGTTCGGATGAAACAATGGGGGCTCAAACTTCATTTTGAAAGGGGAAAGAGGGTAATCAATAGGCTGGACAGGGCACGGCCGTTAGTTGTGGTCGAGCATTCCTTGATATATTTGCACGCACAAAAGTCAACTTCGCCGCAAACACGCCACCCTCCTGCGATTCGTAGCCAATGAATGATTGGGTTCCCATCAGCGTCAAGCATGTTAACAGCTTACGAATGGCGTATCTTTGGGACCACAGATCAAAGCCTCCCAAGTAAAAAAGTCGGATTCAGATACGGGGCCTTGAATGATCAGATATGTTCAGAGCAGCATATGGGAATTTGAATGGCAGACTTACCAGCGGTGAACATGCCATCGGGCGAGCCTGTGGAAGATATCAAGCCAGGATCTATTTGATGGAGTCAGTTCAAGCAAACCTCCGGCTGTAAGCTGCTTGTATTCTGTCATTAGGCGACGCAGAGCGGTTGTGCTGGTCGCGGCTCGTGAATTCATGATGGTGGAAGCAATCAGACTCAGAGTTCGGTCTAAGGTTAGGATCAGGACTTGTGTGCGCTAAACTCCGCGACCATCGGCCAATTCACACAAATTACAATCTCCCCGATAAATACCAGCGATGCACGAATGTTCATTATCCGAATACGATAGTGACGAATATAAAGAGCGTAACAAAATAATAACGTCCTAGAATACCAAGAAACAAGAAAGAACCCAGAAGAAAGTAGTCTACGTTGATTTGCGACTTCGGTGCACTCTATGATCGATGTCATACCCAAATATATGACGATCGATGTATTCGTTTCGGAACATCCCAGCAGGATCAACTTCTTCAAGAACTCGGACGAAGTCGTCAAAACGTGGGTACATCTTGCGCAACGACCCGGGCCCCAGAGCGTGGGCTTTTGCCCAGTGGGGGCGTGCTTGATATTTGCTAAGTATAGCTTCGTAGCCAGCAAAGAGCTTGCGATAAGGGACGTTGCAACCATATGGCCTGGAGCGCTGTTAGACATAGATGGTCAAAAGAACATGAATTCATGAACGTACTTGTATTGCACGATCCCGATCCAAGATGTTTGCCTACCGCTGGAGGGACTCAGCCAGATGTCATCAGCGGCCGAGAACCGAATTTCAACGGGAAAGTGGGGTCGAACTCCGTTCTGGTCTGCCAGCTCCTCATTCAACCAATGGCGGAATTCACGTAGACACGCAACGGTATTTTCGTAAGGAATGGCCCATTCCGTTGTGTGCTGAGGATACTGGACATTTCATCA
The DNA here is from genome assembly GCA_002583695.1 of Pleurotus salmoneostramineus. Lineage (NCBI taxonomy): Eukaryota > Fungi > Basidiomycota > Agaricomycetes > Agaricales > Pleurotaceae > Pleurotus > Pleurotus salmoneostramineus. The sequence goes on from BEWF01000051.1 coordinate 84,022, forward strand.
GTGATGATGCCAATCAAGGGATGATGTCGACTCACCCTGCATTCCACGTTGAAGATGGCGTGACTAACATCAACACCCACAGTTTTACTGCTAACCAACCAGGACGCGAAGCGGCACGTCCACACATTCAAGCGCGTGAAGAAGCGACCAATGAACAGCAACATTTGCACCAAGTGGTACCCCATGAGAGAATGCCACAGCCAAGATGATGATGGCCGAGCTGGCTGTGGACGCGTCAGTCAAACGTCAATACAGCAGAAAGGTTGAATAGTGTTTACCTCCTCTGTCCGATTCGAGACGCTAACGCGCACATTGTCTGGGGAATAGAACCACCACATTCTCACGTGCTCTCCGGAGTGAACAAGTTTATCCAGATCCCGCATCGTCTCATCGAATGTAAGGGTCTCCTGGCACTCCTTGAGCCTGAAAGCCGGCTCCACTTGCAAGTGGACGTTGAGAATTAAGCCAGTGCTTCCCAGACCACAGATGGTAGCCATAAATAGGTCTTCTCGTTCGTAGCGAGAGCAGAAGACGCGAGAACCATCAGCAAGTAACAGGTTCAGACCGAGGGCGTGTGTCGACATGACGCCGAAGTCAATTCCAGAGCCGTGAGTTGCCGTCGTAACGATGCCGGCGAGGGTCTGGTCCGATATCGAGCCAACATTGATCATGGCAAGCTTGTGCTTGGCAAGCTCTGAATGGAGGTCTTGCAACGTGATACCTGCTTGGACAACGACATAATTCTTCTCAGCGTGAACCTAAATGACGCATTCGGTCAGCAAAGAGATCAGAGCGCTCAGGAACGGGGTGCCATGTGGCTCGGATAGCGGCCGAACTAAATGGACTCATTAGGGGCTTGACGTACCTCCAGGAGACGATTCAACTTCTCTGTGCGAAGCATGTACTCATTCGTGCAGGCAAGGTCGCTCGGGCTGTGACCAACGCCGACAGCCCTCACGCGTTTTCCCTCGCGCCTACCCAGTTCGAGTATGAGTTCGCAGTGGTACTCAGTCTCTGGAACGAAGACGGCGAGAGGTTGACAGGCGAAAGATTGGCCCCAATTGGTGAAGCGGGCATTTGCGTGGTTTTTTGGGAGAGTCAGGGGCTGGAGGAGGGCATAGAGGTTTTGCAGGGGGATGTGAGAGAGACGACTGGTCGTCATAGGATGCATGGTGAGTTAACGTCGGACACATAACCATCGAGAGGTTTTATACTTTCTGGCGTGATAGGGAGTCCCCCGATCGATCTCCTTTTCGGGTAGCTGACTTGGAGACGGAATTGGCCGGCATTGGCGGCAACGCCCGTCTGTCAGTGGCGAGGACTTGTCGAACCAGCAGGCCACACCATGAACCATGCAGAAAGGTACCGAGCTAGACAAAAGACGAATTTAGAAGCCGGGTTGGATACGGTTTGGCGTTGAAGTATCGTCAAAAAACAAATTGATCGTCCTCGCAGCTTTGACAAACGGCAATTTCGTCCTAAAATCCCGTGAACCTCTGAAACACGTTCAAATTAACGACACACCTTGGCTCGTGGTTGCATCAGCATTTGTTTTAGGATTGTCATTAAATTTCAAAGTATCTTAATCAGCGAGGACAGACCGTCGCACGACTCACGCGTAGTACCACACCCACGCGAAAACGTAGGAATTTTACCATTGGAGGCAAATTGGAAGCCTAGAAAATTATCATATGGGAGCAGGGAATAGTGATAGAAATCTCAGAAAGCAAAAACGAAGACCGCAGCATAGGAGCGCTAAAGCAACGAAGGATATCGTCAAGCCAGAACCAAGCAATAAAAATCCTAATTCAAGAAATCAAAAGTAACTCTGAAGAAAAATCAGTGGGAACGATGCGAAGCCTATTGGTGAGAAGGACGAACCTCCCCCATTCTTGACCCCCGTAAATCAAGATCCCTCGCACTTCTGCACTATCAAGCTCTAAACCAAGCTCGAATTCTGCGGAAAATTTCCCGCACGTAAGCTTTCTTTGAGATTGCGCGAATGACTCCATCCATACCTGTATAGAATCCACCCGCGCCTGGGCTAGCGGCGTTTTGCCTGAAGCTGGGAAGAGACGCGATGTCCACGGTCCATTTGCATAGCTCCATTGTTTCACCCTCATCGGTATATCTCAATATTTTCTCACCATCAGAGGTGTATAATACAGCAACGAAAGTAGAATCTGTTGGAGGCGCACACTATCAGAGCCACAAAATGAGTGACATAATGAAAGGAACAAACCTTGGGGCGATTGGGAAAATTTGCTGAGGTAGGGATCAGACAGCGTGGGTGCTCCGGAGACATACCCAAACTTACCAGAATTTCGTGGTAATGCGTTGCCTGGGATTCCATAATAAGACACAACGATTTTAGGCGAAAACCACGAATCGTACCCTTTTCTGATAATGGCACCCTTTTGCACGAGGTACTGTAACCTTAAGAAAGCCGGCGGCAAGTCAATGAAGTGGGAAAGAAGGGAAAACTCGAGAATCGAACCTATTCTCGCAAATTGGGACGCCTGCGTCATTATTTCGGATATAGGCAGGGCGTTTCATCCAATCCTCTTGATCAGCTGGCAGCTTGACCTAACCCAGACGATTATTAATAATCATCGCAGCAGTTGCTATTTTTACCTTCATGATATACGACCTCGGAGCAATAACGCTGGATACGAGTGGCCGCCGGGCTAAACCATATCTCGCTGCACCACGGACGGTAGCCGTGTCTGCATCGGGCGGACGCTCGATGACTCTAATTCGGGAGTGGAATTGTTCCTGGAACTGAGATTGAGCGGATGCGTTTATGCATTACCAAAAGTGAAGACGGACTTCGACCCTAGCCTTGAGATACTCGCAGCCAGCGAAACCTCCTACGAGCAGAAGGGCGTCAATTCTTTGGTCAAGCTTCCGCGTCTGATCTTCAATGAGGTCGACAACCTGAGCAAGAATTTGAGAATGGAATCATTCGAGGTAAAGACGAGGCGGCCAGACCTGACCAACGACTGGATCGAAGACTTCTCGGCGGAGCATGTTACCAGGGATAGATAGCTGACCATTCACTAATCCGACTTCCGGGGCATGAGGGTCTTCGACGTTGAAGCATGTAAAATGAAACATGTTATCTGGGGAACAATTGGGTCAATTGAAGGCCTTGATTCGTTGAAGGACCCACTGTCGTCTTCAACACCTCGGTAGGCAATCTTGTCCGTTTCACTGAACGCATGCACTAGAATTGTAATCAGCGCCGATAACCTTCGGATAGCACTGCTCCTTACTGAAGTAAGCCAAGGAAGCAGGGTCCAAGTGGGCAGGGTGGTCGGCGAGGAGCGTCTTTACCAGTTCTCTGAACCGTAGATCAAGGAAAAGGGAGCCGCAGTTTGCCCCTGAACGTGCACACATCTCAGCAATTTCAAGATTTGCCATCTGACCGATGATTTTGTAGACAGCAAGGTCGACAGTACCACCACCAGCATCGCAGACAATAAATGTCTGCGACGGCTTCAGATGATGGAGGTCTGTCAAATGAGCACAATGTACAGCTGCTGCTTCGGGTTCCGTGATGATTCTTAGGCGATCTCTCCAATCACGATCGCCAGCCCGAGAGCTCTGGACGAGACCGGCGGCAATAGCAGCCTCTCGCATGATGTCGCAGCCCTTGGCATCCCATGCAGCGGGAACGGTTAGCCATACATCGGCAGAGTCTGCAGAAGATGGGTGTCAAAACGAGGATAATATTCCGAATGCCATTGGGCTTACTCAAGTCAGCAACGACACCGATTTCTCGGGTAATTTGCTCCTTGGCGTACTCCCAGAGACAGCTGAGATAATCGACGATAAGATCGAGTGCTTTCTTCCCTGGCTGCGAAAGGTTTAGCAAATGTGAACATCGGCACGGAAGGTAAACATACAGGTAACGGAGGCAAGCGTTCGTCGACCGCCGATTGGTCTCGTAATGCATGTGGTTCCAAGTACAGTTTAAACCTGGAAAAATTGAGGTCACTGACCAAGAATGAGACAGTAATTCGCACCATTCGCATCGCGTTGTGCCCGGCATCGGTGTCGCATTCTTCGCTTCCAAACCCCAGGCTAGAATTTGCCCATACTCACTTTAAAATAGGATGAGTAACGTAAGTTCATTCCATAAATATGCTTGACGCACTCATAGAGTAGACAAGTCGGAATCTAAGAAGCATTCAGGTTCTGATCGAAGCACTCTGGATGCTGAGCAACACACACCTTCCTGAAAGTTTCGAACGAACCGGGCCAATTCAGAATTTGCTGGACTTGACCTCCGGCTATCCGCGACGAGCCGTACGCCTGTTCATAATATGAGTGAATCCGGAAACGAAGTGGTCTCAGAAACGTCTTACCACACCGGAGAAGGTTGTACCTAGGGGGCAAAGGATGAGAAAGGGACATGAATGAACCGACTCACGGTACTCACCGAAGTCAATTGCGACAGACATCTTTCCTTCGTCGGGGGGTAGTGCTAAACCCGGTATCTGACCCACAGGCTGGGCAGTCATGATTGGTGGAGGAGACATGTGAGGCGGAGACGCAGTCTGCGATCGGAACGCAGAAGCATGGGTAGAGTCCGGTCTCGCAATGGGATCCGCCATGGGGTAACCGTTCATCGAGCCCTTATATGTGTTTTCGGGCGAATTCACCATGGTCGGCGTGTTCGACATTGCATACGGGTTGAACTGCTGCATCGGTGGTGGTGACGGGGAATGAGCCCATCCTGGGTTTTGAAGCCCATTTTGACCAAACTGGCCTTGCTGGTGAGTCGGTGGGGGAGATGGTATCGTTGGCTGCTGGAACAGTTGGTTCTGCAGGCCAGGATGAGGAGTCGGCTGGTGAACCACGGGCTGCATGTTCGGGATGCCATTCTGCTGCACGTTCTGTGTGCCGGGGGCATCCTTGGACTCACCACAGCAGCTCATCGTCGTGGAAGTGAAGAAAGAAGGACGTTGTCGACGTCGAAGGGGACTTGGTCGAACTGCCGTTGACCATCGTGGGCTGTGTCTTCCTGGGCGCTCGTTGATTGGCGCCGTCCCTGGCCCTGGTGGCTGTGAAGGATCCACGTGATCGTGCTTTCGGAAAGCCAAGTTCTGTTCTGGTTCCGTCGACAACTTGTCCTTCGCCAGTCCACTTACTAGCCACGAACTTGTTACTTTTGGATGAGCTCGGGCCCGCCAACTCGCACTGTTAGCATATTTTGCTCGCTGACTACGACCCCTGCAACAGGATGGGTAAGAAGGGCTCCATACACAAGACGAAGATAATCTTGACATAAGCAAACACTCATCTCCGGCCCTCCGAATCGTTGCTTGAGCGGCCAAGGGCAGAATGAGATATGTATCACATCACAAGTTGTCCATCGGAACGGATGTCGCGAGATGTTCCACAATTATGCTAGATTCGGACCTAAAGTATGCTACTATACTTGATTTACGGACGTATTTCTTGACCCTACTGGTCGATGTGGCAAGGTCGTGCCACAACTCCAGCGGGACATCAGTAATCGATAGTAGGATCCGTAAAACCTCGCTCACAAAATGCCTATTGCACCCATTACATACCTTGCCTCACTGGGAGCGGCCACGGAGGCTGGGGCCCGATCGATAGATGATATGCCGTGTGCACGCCGCGACATCATCGACGGATTGACTGCGGCGTGTCTCTCTCTATATAATCCGCCGTATCGACGATTCGACGGCGACTTCAGAGAAAACCTCGCCGCCGTTGAGATCATACATCATACCCATCATCTCATGGAAGAAAACATGGAGGATCCCGAGGTCAGATGCGATCCGGACTCTTGCATCAGAAGCTATAGCGCTATGGGTAGGTGTGAGCCATGACGCCATGACGTGTGATGACCTACAACTGGGAAGTAGCAGGGTATCTCGCTAGCAATAAACAATTACTCCCTAAGAATCACATTTGACTGGGATGCCAGATTAGGCATCCACTTACATTTCGTCGTGTTCCAAACTAGAAAGTTCTGCCCGCGGAAAATACGTCGGCTTGGGTCCCACAAGGATGTTCGTGAGAGGCGAGAGTTCATTCGAGGCGGTGACTCGGTCTTAGGCTGAGTTAGTTTTTGTGAATCCTCGGCTTTTGAGGAGAGAAACGGACGCGAAACCCGGGTTTGCACACGGGTAAGGTTGGCCAGAACTTCATTCAAGACGAAGGCGCAACAAGCCGCGAGGGAGTGTCAAGTTATCATTGGCAGAACGCACGGTGTCGGCCTGACGCGAACCATTTACAATAGTGCGACCGACGCGCGAAGGAGGTATATCAGAAGCAAAGCCGCCGGATAAGATGTAGGTGGGTCTTAAATCCTCTCTGATGGATGCGAATGAAGGGTGATGCCGGCCGGTTTGATGGAGAGGAAGTGGGACGTGTGAGGTGGTGGACCGCTCGCAAATAAATTGAGAAAGAGTGGTAGACAAGCATGTGTACGTGGGTACTCATGCTGTAATTATGCTGAATAATGTATCCTTCAAGACGAAGTACAAAAGAAACATCATCAGCCAGGCGGCCTATCGTCCTTGTTGTGGGAGTACGGAATGCCGGCAGCAGAATAACGAGATTCCAGGACGGGTCAAATTACTAGGTGAAATGGGTAGTCTGTTCCGGTACAGTTCGTGGGCAAAGATGGCAGTATGTTTCTTGTACCGCATGATTCAGAGGAACCCGTAACAGGTTCACAGTTCTCGGAGAAACAACGAAGATCATCCGGCAAAGTCGATGCAGGAGTGGCTATTGTCTGCGAGCAGGGGTAATGAAGCATGTCATTTGGATGAAAAACAGAACAGAAATTGATTCACCCAACCGATGTCAAGGTGAAGGAGGTTCGAATTTTTTTTAGGACGTCCAAAATGTTTTGGCGAAGTCGAAGCAGGGTAGCTGATAGAAAAGAGACCAGTTCGTAGCATCCCTTCGTTAAGCGAAATGTAATATGAAGGTGTCTAGATTACTTGCGTCAAGTCCTTGATTCATGAATCATTGGTGGGTTGACCCCTCATTTTAGTCGTCGGACATGGCGCCAGTGGCAGGGACACACCTTTTGAAACACAAACGAAAACACAGAAAAAAACATCTCGACCAAGTCGAGCCATCATGCATCATGCATCACGACTGAAAGAATGGAAGTGAGCCATCCTTTTCATGAGTCAGTCGCGAGAGTAGTGAGTTCAGTCCAGGATGAAAGGAACGACCAAGTATGAGTCCGCTGTAAGTCGGACTTTGAAAACTGGGCCGGCGGTAACACGGTCGGTCCCTTTGGCCAACTCTTTCCTTGCCTCTTTCTCGCTTGCCATCGCCTACCATGTCCAGCACCAGCAAACTTGCCCAAAAGCTCTCAACTATCGCCGCCTCTTGGCCACGGGACCCGTTCAGACCCCAAATGCAGCTGAAGGCCTTCCTGTCCTCCCTATCGGCGCACCCCAATCTAACACCTCAAGCTGTTCAGGCCGCACGCGCTCTAAAAGACAATGATATGTTTAAAAAGGTATAGCTTCTCCCGCGAAACTACCATGCCAGCAGATTTAACCCGCTGATACGCCTCGCTTTAACCGCGTTCAGTATCCCTTGTCCCAGAAAATGCTTAAACCAGCGTCAATGCCAAAGTACTATGATCGCCTCATGGAGGGCTTCGACAAGAGCGCGAAGGGGATTGCCAGGCCATGGTGGAAAGTCTTTTTTGGTATCTGGTAGCCTCCGGGCTGGTTTTTGGGGTAGATGAATCTCTTCTAAATAGCTAATCGAGATACTTACCATTTTCTACTTGATTCTATGTCAGGCGCCGTGATACACATATTTATACTGAACTGGCTCAGCCTCCAAACTCCTCGCGCGAGACGCGAATCATATTCTTCGATTGGACGACCGATGTAGCCGAGTTCCAGGTTCTTTGAATCCTCCTCGTTTCTTACTCATAGACTTGAGAAGTAATTGGTCCATGGCATCTTCCTGGGCCACTTTCCCATTCGGCAGTGATACCGAAGGCTTTGTGCGAAGGGTTGCACATGTATCGCATCTACTTTACTTCCTTGTATCGGCTCTCTCCGCCCATCTTGCGAATGTTTAGCCTCTAGGAGATCAAGTGGGTATCCTTGACATACCGTGTCTCACCCAGGTAATTGCCGTCGAAGACGCGGCGCTCACCGCAGCACGCTACACTTGTATGTCATTGCGCAGCCTCGTTGCAGAATAATCAAGTAAATTACAGGAAGTAATAACCTAGTCATCTAAGATTTCATCTTCGCCTTTTTGTGCCTTTATTAGATGACAAGTCAGCGGACAGGTGACGACATAAAGCCTGATAGAAGAACATGCCTTTTCAAGGAGTTGGCGACGCTTTTCCCTTGCCTTCTTGAGTATCTTGGTGTACTTGGCCATGGGGGACTCCTCAATCTTAGCTTGCACTTGTCGTTGCCATTCCTCGACCTTGGCCGTGTTCCCTGGACCGAACGTGACGGATTTTCGCTTCTGCTCAACCCAACGAGCAGATTCCTCCACGCGCTCCACCAATGCTTTCACCGGCGTGACCTCTTTCCCAGAAACATTCTTAGCGGATTTCAACGCCTTCCGCAAGGAAATGACGACGGGCACAGTCACTTCTGGAAAGGCCACGCTACCCTGGACGACTCGAGAAGCAAACCACTCCGCCAAGAGGAACGTGGCTTCCTCAACGATGGCCTCCGTGTATATCTTCGTCTTGAGATATTGTTGCGGCGCACGAATCTGGACTTCCAGATCCAAGGGTTTGAGAGTCGAGGACTTGGGTCGAGACGAAGCGGAGAGCGTAGATGTGAGGACTGGAACGATATACGGTGCCAAGGGGATGTAAACGTCGGTGTGTTGCGTCAGATGAAGCAGGGAACGAATAATGTGAAAGTGGAACGGATAGCAACGAGAACTTGAGACGAGCCTTGTGATAATTAGCAAAAAGAGGGGGAGGACAATGAGTTCAAGTGATCGGTTGATGAATGTCCGCGGAGAGAGAGACGTACTTGATCGCCCCCAGACTAACCTGAACGAGGGGATAGATCAAGGGACTGAGCTCGCTGGCCGACGCTTCGGACCCGCCACGAGGGCTACACGCGCGTGCAAGTACGATGGACCAGAAATCAACACAGTGCACGAATTGCCAGTTATGCACTTGTTTGTAAGCTTCCTGTTAAACAGATGTCAAAAAAATCGGGGGTGCATTCTCGTCTTCCACTTTGTCACCAAAGTGCAAAGGTCGCTGAGTTGGTGGTGGAGGGGGTGGAGGGATGCGTACCTTGGATTTGATTTTCATGCTGTTGCGCAAGTGAATGGCCAACTGACGAATATAGCCGAAGGCATGCTGGTAAGCTGAACCATGATCCATACAGAATATTTCGGAGGCGGAATTTTTCATGAGGGTGATTGAGGGAAGGGTAAACGAACTCGTTTGCTTCGATGAACGAACCAAAGATAGATATGTACCCTGCACGCCATATGGTTCGTGAATAGGGCATTGTATAGCATTGCAAATTAAAACTGACCTTCTGGACGCTCGACAAGATAGCACTGTCTGACGATGTGGTCAGCTTGCGCATTGATAGGAAAGCAGCAATGCGGATGCTGTCCTTCCCAGATGACCATAACTCCAAGCATTTCTAAGACCAAGCCGTCATACCGATATCCTATCGCCGAAAAGGCAGAGACAGAAATACCTTCAGATACAGCTTCACAGTTTTGCGGCTGGTGATGATATATGGGACCAATTTTGAACTCTCCTTGACAGCCAACTCGAGCAGCTCGTCATCTGAGCCATTCGAAATGAGATGAATGACGTTTTGGAAATATGACAAGATCATCTTTTGCAGGGTCTTGAACTTTTTGGTTTGGACGGGAGGTTTACTATCCGAAGCTCGAATTCAATGATACCATCAACCGCATATCGAGTTCTTCGGACTTACAATTTACCGTCGGGAAGTGTTTTGTAAGGAACATGATGTTCGAGGATCACGGGTGTGTATCGAAGAGCTGTAGTGACCAATTTGTTGTACACTGGGAGAAAGAACACTGGTGAGAACAAAACCGAGAAGCACGGTAGAGTGATAGGCCCAACCTGATGAACTATCGATACTCCAAGCTAGAACTTGGCCTTCCTCGTTCATATGGGCGGCTGACCGGAAAGCTATTAGTAGCTTCCGTAGAGCACGCAAAGATCTTTGCTAAATCTTCGTCAATGGACCATGCGCGCCATGGTATATTTTGTCCATACCTGGAGGAGCATCCTTTGCCACTGATTCAGCAACTTCAAGGTCAAACTAGGGAGACGCTCTTCTGAGTCATCTTGATCTTCCATGTCTGCATCCTCATCCTCTTCGTCCATTTCAACATCGAAAGGTGTGTCCGGATCGAAGTCTAGCAAGTCCTTGTCATTCTCCTGAAGATACTGATAGAACTCGGGATCCTTTTCTGCTAATTTGGATAATTCTTGGAGATGGACTTCACCTTTCCTCCGTGAACGGGTAAGTCAATATCCACGCGCAAAGTATGATACCACACGCACCATCCAGATCGTCTACATCAGAGAATGAATCATCATCATCTATTTCAGCCTCGGCTTCCTCGTCCAAATCAGAGCCTTCGTCCGCGGAGTCATATATCTAGAGTGAACAAAAATACCAAGTGGTATGATAAGAGGGTGTGTCGAAAAACTAGGACATATGGAAACATTATTTACCTCTTCGGCTTCGTCATCTCCACAGTCACTTGCATCCATAAAACCTCCGGAGAGTATATCATCCACTGTCATGGATTTGGTTCTGGCATTCCAATAGGCTCAAATGAGTTCTAGAACAAGGTAATCTATCAATTGGGCTACGCACTTCCCAGCCTTGGTTCCCTTCTGTTTTGTTTTGGGGACTTCATCCTCCGAGGCGTCGTCGTCCTCTTGCGTTCGCGCTGAAGGACCTAGTTTGCCATTTTTTGCACCGCGACGGCCAGAGATACGCTTGCGAACTTGTTGGTGTTTCTTCCTGGCTTGGATAGTCTTTTTAAGCTGCCCGCTAGCAGCGAACTTTTTGGTGGCTTTCGACGCCCGTTTGACCATAGGAACGAAGTAGTTGGAACAGGAGAAAGTGTTTGCGCCACCAAAAGGATCGAACGAAATTTCCGTATAGGGCGCTTATTCGCCGATCATAAGTGGCGAGCGCTCTCAACCGCACCAGTCACTTCCAAGTCACTTCACAAGTCCCATGAGACAGTAAACGGCCCAGTCCCTCCGCCTTGGTAGCGTCCAAACCCTCAGTTCAAACTATCTGCGCCCTTGCTACTCTATCTTTCTTCTTTGACGACATGGCGCCCGTGGCCACGACCACCGAAATCATCAGCGCTGCTAATGACACTTTGGCTGCCCACGCAGCACTCGTATCTCGAATTCGTGCAGAACAGCTTGAATTTCGCCGTGAACTGAATACATTACCCTCCCCACCGCAAGAAATACTCAGACTACCGCTTATTCCAAGTCCCCCTGCGTCCCCCACTTCCGAGCGGTTCTCACCACCTCCGACGCTCTCACCCAAGGAGCAGCACCTCCAGAAACAATTGCAACGGACGGACCTTCCCCCAGCAAAGCGTGCACGAGTAGCTCGATATCGGAACTATGTTCCCGAGGAGGAGACCATCCGAAACGACTATTCACAGCGATACGTTGATGGCGGAGAATGGCCTCAGAACTGGGTCCTCGGGACGGACCCAGAACGCAGGTTTGAAGAGTGCGTCTGGTTCTTGTCTATCGGTCGAGTCAGCTCACCTCATTTCAAGTGCCTGATGTTTCTCATAGGTATCCCAAGCAGCGTCGACTCTTGGAGTTGAAGAAAGCTTCCGTTGCGCAGCATGCTGTACCCTCCTCGTTCATCCGCTTCTCTGAGCTGCATTCTTTGGACGCTTGTAAATTCGATGTTATTCTTATAGACCCTCCCTTCTCTTCGTCATTCACGTGGAGTGATCTACAAGAGCTTCCAATTCCTTCAATGGCGGCTGATCCGAGCTTTGTATTTCTTTGGGTTGGAAGCGGTGCAGGGGAAGGTCTTGAACGAGGCAGAGAAGTTCTAGCAAAATGGGGCTACCGTCGGTGTGAAGATGTTGTATGGGTGAAGACTAATAGGACCTCCAATCGAGGCCCTGGGGTGCGTCTTCGTGTTCATAATATCCTCAGTATGTACTGATTGATTTGTCGCTTAGACAGACCCACCAACGACTTCTCTTTTCACACGGACAAAACAACACTGTCTCATTGGTATTCGAGGAACCGTCCGCCGTTCAACGGACAGCTGGTTCGCTCACTGCAACGTCGGTATGATGCTCAGTTCCGCTGACAATCAATCTCTGATCAAGTGTTCTCATGTCTTCATAATATTTTCTCGTAATAGATACGGATGTGATCATATGGGAGGGAGATCCTCTCGACCCAACTCGCAAACCGCCGGAGATGTACACTCTCATCGAGAACTTTTGCTTGGGAACACGGCGTCTGGAAGTTTTTGGACGCGTCCCCACTTCCTTTCGACGGGGGTGGGTGACCGTAGTGACCCCTGGACACGACGACCGTCTTCCAGATGCTTCTAGAAGCAGCGCCGTGCCTCTGAATTATACGACTGAGGAGGGCGACGTCATCGAGGTTTCACGGTGGGACAAAGAGAAGTGGGAGCATGGGATACAGTTATTTGCAGATGGCGGCAAGGCCGTCGTTCCAATGACAGCGGAGATTGATGCTCTACGACCCAAGTCACCTATGAGATCTGGAGGGCAGTCTGGCGGAAATCCTGGTGGAGCACCCGGTAGGATGATGGGTCCTGGTCGCGGTGCCTTTGGTGGAGGGAGCGGTCACGAACCGAATCAGATCATGGGCCAGCCGGTGATGGGAATGGCGAACTTAGGGATGGGTAATATGGGAATGGCACCTGGCATGGGCATGGGTGTTGGCGTCGGTGTCGGTGTTGATGAAATGATGGGTTGGCAGGGCGGTGGGATGGGTATGGGTATGGGTCAAATGGGTATGGGCATAGGAAACATGGGGCCGGGTGCTGGGGTAGGCATGGGTGGCATGGGTATCCCCACCATGATGAACGGTCTAGGTGGCATCGGGCCTATGGGAGCAGTGGCTATGGGGACTGTCAATACTGGATTTCAGGGGGCTGGCTTCGCCGGTCAAAATGGCGGATTTAACAACATGAACGTGACAGGTATGGGTCGACCTGGTGCAGCAGGGATGTTTGGATCGCAGATGCAGAACATGGGTAACTGGAACGATCAGGGTCAGTATGGACTTGAAGCCGGTTGGGACAGGAACGAGGGGATGATGGGTGGAGGAGACATGATGAATTCCGGAAATGGTGTAGGCGGTTCTGTCAACATGGGAGGGATGAATATGAACCCAGGTATGGGTATGGGACATTGGGGCTCTGGATATTAAAGGGATATATTATTCCGTAAATCTGGCAGATATACGTATCAAATTTTCAGGGAAATATGGTTCTGATTCTGCATCTCGTGTTCTCCGTGGAGCCTCAGTCTGAGAAGGGACTAGAACCGTGTGCCAGCGCATCTTCTGATGTTGGAAGTAAAGGGTATCTATTTGGTTTTGCTTACTCCAAAGGGCGTAGGCTTTATAAGGCTCCGTGTCTGCCACGAGTAGTACTTTCTGTCAATCCTGTCGCAAAGCAGCCAAAAAACAACTCGCGATCAAGGGTCGGATTTGAGAGGGATTTGATACTTGGCAACCTTGAACAAAGCGATACACTCTACCTCAGGACTCCAGTCAAGCACCTAAGTACGTGTCCATTCAAATTGGGAAGGAGTGCTTTTGGGAATGGATTCAGAATGGATTAAGTCGATGCGTGCGAGTTGAATCATGATTGGCCATCGAGACGCGACGCGTCGCGTCGTGCCCCTTTCCCTCCTGACGAGACCACCTTTGCCAAGGAATCAGATTTTGCGCGTGTTTTGGGGCCATTGGATTTGAGCCAACTGCGAGCTGACACGCAACGGTTCAGTCAAGGGCCAGTGCGAGAGGCACCTGAAGGTTTGAAATCTGATATAAAATGCCAATGCAGTGGTTGGCATCACTGACGTGACGCCGATCAATGGATATGCCTGATTTTCGGACTTGGATCTGATGAACCTTTCCCAACCTTGAAGCAATGGCTACGCGACATTCGAGTTACATATAAGTTTTCCACTGTTTGCAGGAGGTCGGATAGTGAGGAAGGTCTGAAAGACACCCGTCACAGAGGCTGGAATTCTACTCAAACCACACCAATTGATCCCTTCACTCCTACCCCTCAACGATGTTTATCAGTCTTTCTTTTGCTAATATATGTAGCATTCTCGGTCAAAAGTATCAATAAACTTCAGGCCAGACTTCTTGCAGACTTCTCCTGATCGTCGCAGCCCCTAACTTTTCGTCGCGATCGTCCGCAGAATTTATGTAATTTTTTTCTGCAAAAAACTTGCGTGCCACTCCTTTCTTTAAATCGGTGTTCCCAATTTTTTAGAGACGGCGGATCGTAGCAACAAGGCTACTACTCCCAAGAAAAGAGGCTAGGGGACATCAGGTAGGTTTGTTTTTATCCTCCTGTGTTCTGAATCTGAGTTTTGGCATACTCAGCACTTGAATAAGGCAGTATTCACGCGCAATTGTGAAAATGCCAGCAACACGCTCAGGACGGTCCAAAGGCAGGATCTCGACGCGTCCCCTGTCTGTGACCAACTCCTGTGGCTCGAGTCTTACCTCCCTTGTTGATTCCGAGGAAGGTGCTGATGACAATGACACCAGTGATTCAGACTCTCCTTCACCCTGCAAACGTCACAAAGTCGCGTCAAAGGTCCCGCGGCCACCTGTTTCAAAAGCACGAGCCATCGTTTCACGGAGCAACAAATCTACTCTCTTCAAGACGATTGAGGTCAATGGGCAGGTCTTACAGCCAACCGTCGCGTTCGATGCATTTTGGACTTGGGCACACGAAAGGATGGTCATAGACAGTAAACGTCGTTCAGGCCTACCCCCGCCGTGAGTATTTACTTCTTCATTGCATCCGAACATCCCACAACTCAAAAGACGCGCGGAAAAAATGATGCATCAGTTGGACAGATGACATCATTCTACGTGACTATTACTTCTGCAATCCTTTTCGCGTCGCCGATCGCGTCACCCAGTTCCTCATAACCGATGTTATCGAGAAAGGTTCGCAGGCCATCAACGAAGTCGTCTTTCGCGTTTGTATCTTCAGCATCTTCACGAAGCCAGAGACGTGGGATTCCTTGGAAGCTGCCCTGGGTCCTATCTCGTGGTCGAAATACAACCGAGACGCATACCGGGAAGCCCTAGAAAACATCGCCAATAGCGGACGGTCTCTTTATACTGGCGCATACCAGAAGCCGGCTTTCAAGTACAACTCGGACGCGCCAACCTACATGAATCACATTATCCTTGTCGAGATGTGGATGGAACAGGACTTTCCGAAGCGGCTCAAAAGCGCGGAATACCTTCTGAACGTCTTCGAGTGGCTCATCTCTTTTCCTGGCATGGGCGAGTTCAACACTTATCAATTGCTCCTCAACCTGACTTATACCTCTGTCGTTCATTTCTCGAACAACGATTTTGTCGTCGCTGGAATCGGTGCAAAGTCGGGGCTCATCAAACTTTTTGGCCAAAGTTATAAAAACGCGCAGGCCAACGTTCCCAATATTGACGACGAGATCATGCGCTGGATGGTCGACCACCAACAGAATTGTTTCCAGAAGCTCGGTATCGACTTCATCGGTCTCGGGCCTAAGCGTCTCCCACTCGAATTACCCGATATCGAACACACGATCTGCGAAGTCGACAAGTACTGCCGCGCTGCGTTCCCACAAATTAAAGGAAGGGATAGTCGCACTAATATGCGAAGGACGTATACGTTCTCTGGCAAGCCCTTACCTCCCCTTCGACTCCCGAAAGCTTGGTCCCACCCCGCTCGTCGCAGGCTTCGCGTCAGGTCGATCCCACCCATCATCGAGAAGAGGTACATCATTTCGGCAATCAAAGATCAAGAATACAGAGATGGTGTCCTCGGTTATAACGTCGTATGGCTCGGGTACTCCGGGACTACCTGGGAACCTGAAGAGGGCCTCTTATTGGATGCTCCATCGCTCGTCTTGGACTATCGAGCCCGTGGAAATGGCGGGCGGATCAACTACCTACCCTCCAAGGAGTAATATCTCCTCCTTTGCGTAACCTTTGCGTCTCATTCTTTAACAAGTTCATAAACGTACTTGCGGACTTGCAATTGCATGGTGCTACAATATTGATTCTTTATAACTGTTATGTATACTCACTTAAAATTGCTCTGTACATCCATTTTGTATTTTCTTGTAGATTACTTGGTTGCTATTTGCTTTCTGCGTCGTTCGGTTCGTGTGGCGTCAAATCCCTCCCTCTCTTTGCTTTGGTTCAGATCATACCCCCCTCCCTTGTGCTTTGCTTTGCTTTCGTTAACGTGTGGTTGTTGTCTCTCTGTCGAAGATGTAGAATATAGTACACGTTCCATGCCTAATAGTCGATACATAAAAGGCCCAGCAATAAGAACGATATTCTTCAGTGACTTATTTCCTGCGCCTTTTCATCCACCGAGCCAGACTCAATGTCGTCCACAGCACTCTGCGACGCGTGACACTGCACACAGGAGGGTATATGGTGTCTTGCACACTCAGCTACGCAAACGTAAGCATCCAGATATCCAGGTTCTGAAGATCAGTGTAAGCCGACTTACAGGTGCCGCGCGCTTTGCGTTTGAACGCGCTCACATAGCCGTGTGCACGAAGAATGAAGTAGAGCAGGATGAGCAGGATTAGAGCACCGAAGGAACCGCCCAGAGCGCCGCCAAATTTGACGATATTGCCATGGAGTGTATTGGTTCCAACGGAATGGGTATGGGATGTGGAGGTCGTTGAGGGAGTTAACAAGGACGAGGGGTTCGGGGACGAGGGTGTTACTGAGGTTGCGATGACTGCAGAGTTACCGAATAACGAAGTCTGAGCAAGGGTGGAGGATGTTGGCGAGGCCTCCGAGTTCGAGATCGACACAGAGGTTATCGTAGATGTGAGGGAGGACGTGACATCCGTCTGGGACCCCATTTCATCCCTGGGAATTGTCAGCGGGGGACGAGAAGGGTAGACCCCCAACGGCAGCGTTCATATTATAGTAAAGCAGCCTGGGAGTGTACGTTCGACAGATCTGATGGTGGAGAGAATGATGGCCAGATGGAGACTGTTGTGACCAGTGGGAGAACAGAGAATGTGCAGAGATAGACCGGACTTCTGGTTGTGATAGGGTGTACAAAGCGACGGATATCCTCATCCAAGACAACGCGCATCATGCATCATGGGCTTTTCAGTGGGTTCCGCGGTCAGAAATATCAATCATTTTCCCAAAGGGAAGCGCGAATACGAGCGTGCTCGCATTGTTACACATACTGGATAGCCAACGATTTTAGCCAACGATTTGAATGAATGCCCCGACTTTGATACCTAGACGAAGTTGATATCAGAAACAAATGTTTGATGGGTTACCATTCAAGAAGACAGTGTTCACCTTGTTGGTTGCTTTCGTCGGTTTTAAGAGTTTCTCGGATCAAACCTTGAGTTGGTTGGGGAATTAGTGTGGCAATGCGATAACATCTACTACCAGCGTAGAGAGACCTCGAAGATATAAAGAGAGTGAGAACCTTCTTCCACTTGACCACATCTTACCGCTGCACATCATGACCAACCAGGGGAGAGCACTTTGGCATCGACAACTAGCTTTTGGTCATGTTCGTACTTGCAAAAACATGTTTTGAGTATATAAATCTGATTTTCATACCAATCGAGGATAGGACGTTCGCACTAGATATCCATGATCGTTGGGAGGTCCGACAGCACTAGCGTACAAAGAGATACAATAATTCCGAGGCATACCAATCTATAAGCACGTAACGAAGCTTGTGATCAGAACATCGATACGAGCAATTTTGAAGTTGTAAGTACTGACCAACCGGGAGATGGCTTCAAAGTTTCGACAAGGGTTTTCCCGCTAAGCGTTGTCCGCGCAAGAGCATAGGCCTAATGGACTCCTACAGAGAAGAAAAGTCAGTAACGTGCTCCTGATCTACAAAGAGCGGATAAGAACCTGGTACGCCGGAGTGACTTCGTCTTGATTCATCGGTTCAGTCTGTGCAGCATTCCAGAGAGCTTGGTACGCGTGTCCATCAAAGACACCAAGCGCACTGAACTCTGCAATGAGTCATTGGTTCGCGAGAAGAACGATGACGATCACCTACCTGTTCAACTCGTAGTCGGTAAAGCCAAATGCGTCCGTCAAACCAATCGACTCAGGAAGGATTTCTTCACAGAGTACCTTGATAGTCTTGCGAAGAGCCAACGTAGGATCACTTCCAAGCTTCGAGGCTGTTATCAAACCCAGTGAAAGCAAATCGACGAGGGCAGACTCGACGGTCGTCAACAAATACTAGACACACAGGTCAATCAACCGCCCACAGAATATATCACAAGCAGGATATTTATTCACCAAGTGGTACAACTTTCCAACAACTTGAGCACATCGACCGCGCAAGGTCTCCGGTCGTCCTAATCCCTTGATCATGTCGCCCACACATTTCGCTACGTATGCTTCTGTTACAGCCTTGGATACACGCTGGAACATGCTTGCATCAGCTTCCTTCAAGTTACGGGCTAATTCTTGAACGATGAGTGCAGCACGCCATTCAAGGTAAATAATGCAGGTTTCGGGGCTTGCCCAGTTACTGGCGGAAGGGGGTGAGGACGAGTTTGTCTTGAGTAGGCGGAGGTAGGCAGAAGATGGTGGGAGGGTGGACGGATCGGTCAATGAGGGAAGAGAGCCGAATGTCTTCAAGGCAGCACGGATGACTTGCTTGTCAAGCACGAAATTGTCGCCTTCATATCTATAGCAGAATATATTGGAGATAGCTTGTGCTGGGGAAGTGGTGGACTCACGTCGCGCTGGGTACCCAATCAGCATAAACTCGTCCTAACCCCGAAAAGGCGCTGTAACCATGACCACCCATGGAACGACGAGCAGTTTCGATGTCCTGAATACTCGCCGTGGTCACAAGAACTTTGAGTCCACTGGTAATTGCGTGGAGTTCTGCGAGCAACGAGGCATCACCCGAAGCGAGTCGCGTAGCCATATCGTCGAAGGAGCGTGACTAGCCAAAGAAATCAGCGAGTTAGCGATATGTGTGTCAAGGATATATACCAAGGCACGACCAAGCTCGATGAACACATAAGCGCGAGCCAGGATAGGTAAAAGACGATAGTATGTGGAGGGATATGTGATGACTTGCTGTTCCAACCCATCGGATCCGATTTCGCCTTGACGTCGAACCGTCGTGTAGCGGATAGCAATAGTCGCAGCTAAGGATTCATACATGAGGCAAGTACAATCCAGAGAGTAGGCGGACGAGGGTACCTTTAGCCAAATTCCATCCAGCACCAGTGACCATCCTTCGATAGCTATTAGGTTGGGTCGACAGTAGGCGTCAGGTGTTTACTTACCCCGAACGAATGTATAGCATCTGCAGTGGACCGTTTAGGATTCTCGAAGAAAAGGGTGAGGGAAGGGGATGCACTCACGCCTCCGTAACTAAGCTTTGCATGAGGGGGTCTCACGTATTTGCCATCATCCGTAACTTGAGCGAACTTGGACAACATATGTTCTTTTGGAATACGGACGTGATTGAAACGCGCAAACCCATTATCCGGAGCAACGTATCCATTGAACGCCTTCGGCCCAATATCACCAATGGTGATCCCAGGCAAAGGCTTGTGCGTATCCATATCCCTGAGCTGGGTAAAGAACAAGTGGGGGCCCATGTCCTTTCCACCAGGGAGAATCAGTCTCGCCTGGACGACCCCATGCGTCGATGTTTTCCCCAGCGCGCCAATCCACCACTTGCTGCTCGTGAGAGTGGGCGAATGGATTTCAAATTCCTGGGTTTCTGGGATGAAGGTGGCGGTTGTCTCGAGCCTAGCAACGTTCGATCCGTGGGCGAGCTCGGTCTGGAGGTAACATCCGAGGATGCCACGGGAGGCGATCAGAGGACCATACTTGTCAAGAAGCGTCTGCGAGGCTTGCATGCGGAAGACGGGCTCGAAGGCTAATCAAAAGACGCGTATTGATGTTAGACACAGATCTCCCAAGTCATGTAGATGGCGACTGACCAACAAAGTGCAACTGTATGGACGACGGTTCATCCAACGCTGCCAGAGCAATATTGAGCTCTTCCGCAGTCCAGCCATGTTGCTCTTGCAGCTCAAATAAACGATTAAGCATCTTCTGACTGCGCTTGTACCTCTCCGAACGCGTGATGAATTCGCTACATTGAAATCAAGGTCAACGCCAACGCGCACTATGGCACCAAATACGGGAGCTCACCGCTGAGATTTGTCAAATAGCGGCTCACGACCGACAATGTTCGTCAACTCACTTCGCCTCTCCCATTTATCTTGTCCCCCTGCAGTAACTTGTAAGGACCACGGTGAGAGCTGCGAATCGGATGCATACCGCATAGGTAATGTCTGACCAATGATATGTTTACGGTAGACTTGCGTCGGGCATTGTCCATGTCCACGCCATTCTGCCTGCTTGGGTCGTGTACTTTGGCCATTTCTTGAAGTTCGAGATGAGCCTTGCCATGGTTTGATATGCAGTTTGGGATAACCGGAAGCCGGACACCAGCTGACCTTGACCGTTTCGGAAACTTGCGCTTGACACAGATAGGAGGGACAGGGGAACTCGCAAACATCATGCACGGTCGTTGGGATAGCGTGAAGAAGGAGAGCCTGCTGACTGTTGAAATTGAAACGTTGGTCATCGACAGGTACGAGAATTAGACGCTATATACTTACTTCTCTACGACCGTAAGGTCATTACATGGGAGAACGAAGGTCGAGGAAAGTGGCGATGGGGACAGAGACCTTGTAGCCCTCCAAAACAACATTGTCAGCTCAGGTGCAATTACTATAAAGCTTTGATTTCAAGTCACAAACTCGGAGTAATTGGAGCTGCGTCTAGCAGGTGCAGCCTATATACCTACAAACTTCTACATGACAGAGAAGCGGAGATCGAACATCATCATCATGCCCTTCGGTTGGAAAATCAGTGATCGAACGGATTCAAGATGTATATTTCAAGGACAAATCTGTGGTTATCTCGGTGTCGAAATCAAAAGGCTAGAAGCTGTCCCAATAAGTCCACTGAACCAGAAAACGCGGGCATTGACACAGCAGTTACCAATTTGTATTCAATGACGGTGATTTACAGCATGTGTACAGAGTGGCCTGCTCGCTAAGTGACAATGACTGCGGGTAGGAACTGAAGCAATAGTTGGAGAGCAAGTCGGTTAATCAAGCTTCCGATCAACCAATAAGTATTATCGCCGTTAAATGGGGCACAAATTGCAAGCGAACAGAGAGGCTCGAGGCTTAATATCCACAAAGATCATGATTCACCAGTTAGTTTAATGAGTGAGATATCTTGCTTTGCGTGTGAGATACACACTAAGCAGCCCTTAGGGCATAAAGCGTACTTTTCAGCCCTCTTACACCGGCCTTGCGAGTCGACGATTATTCCTTGGTCCTAGTAGCTCCTACCCCTGTCACCCCTAGATCGTGAGTCCATGGACCTGTCCACCACGAGTCGTGGGAGGGGAACAAGGGTAACCCAGGCCGCTCGCCCGAGTGTACCCACATTTTCTCACTTCTCCATCGTTTCGCCCCATTGCTCCTCACCGCCTTCGTTTTCTCGTCGTCGTCGTCAGTTTTCGCGAGGTCGACCGCGTTTCTGTTTTTCAAGTAGCTGGAAGTACCTCACGACCCTCAAAGCTTGGCATCCTCAAGACTCTTGGCGACCCAGAACCCTGCTAAGCCAATGCACCTCCACCTTTTAGGGCTTGCCAATGTCCTTGGCGTTGCTCGCGCAGTCACCATTTATGGCCAAACACCCTTGGGCGTCACCGTCTCCGGCACTCAGACCGCCGCCGACTCCACAGCGACCACACTCGCAGCGTACAACACCAAGACACTACAAGCGCCGGCGCTGCCAGATCCAAAGCCAGCTAACGAATTCGTAATTCAACTTCAAAATGGAGGCACACCAGGTGTATCCATTCCTCAGGAAGGCTCTTTCTTTGGATTTTCGATAGAAATGTCTGTTACGAATCAAGTTTGTGAGTAGCGATGGTGACGTGTGTTGCTATTCGTGCTGAAACGTGTGTATTCGCAGTGGGAAAGAACGCGTGAGCGTTGTTTTTTGTGGACTTTCCGACCGTTAGCTTCATGCGCACACCCTAGATCACATATCCAAGTTCCTTTCTTGAACTTGATGGCCAATCTTCAGAAACGCGCAGGCGGCGTCAAAGTCCGTGTAGGTGGTAACACCCAGGAAACTGCAACCCTTGTCGATAGCCTCGCCGATGGTCGCGCTCTCGAGAAGGACCTTCTTGGGGTATCCAATCCCGTTCGTTCATTTAATCTTGGTTTCGTTGCTCTACGGTCACTGAGACAGCTTATAGACACAAACGCCGCCGCTTCTCTTTACACCGGAAATTTTGTACATGATGCGTAATATCTCATCTTTCGTCAACGTTCGATGGTTCTTGGGTTTGTCTTACCCATGCTCCATGAGGAGGAAGCGACCTGACCGTCCCATGTCCGTACAGGTATCCCCTTCAACGACACGGCCTTCCCAAGACTCGGCATAGCTAGCGTTGGCTCCCAAATCCTTGGTGACTACCTAATCGGGCTCCAGGCTGGTAATGAACCCGATTTGTATGCTCGCCACGGCCATCGACCCGAGGTATGTCATCGCCGCCCTACGCCCGTCTTTCTGTCCTTTTCACCTCCCCTTCAACTTGCAGACTTATCAACCACAAGATTATGTCAACGAACTCCAAGGCCTTCTTACCGCCATGTCTGGTGACGAGTTTGAACGGGCACGCCAAATGTTGATCATCCCAAATCTTGCTTTTGCTGATTGGACACCCGATCAAGTTTGGGACACCGGTGTTGTGGATCAAATGAGCAATAACCTCGCCTACCTTGCCATGGAAAAGTTCGTTTTTCTTTCCTATATACCCGGTCCGCAACGCTGATATGTGTGAAGGTATCCCGCCGACAATTGTGCCGCCCAATTTAACACTGGTGGGACGCCTGTTAACCCCCAAGATATTTTCCCCTCCTACCTCGATCATACATCTGGCCAGCGTATCGTAGCACCATATCTCAACTCTACGTCTTTTGCTATGCAGAAGAACAAGAAGTTGTTGATGTTTGAGACTAACACGGGTTCGTGTGGTGGTTTCCCTGGTGTATCTGATTCCTTTGGCGCCGCGCTTTGGGGTCTGGATTACTCGATGCAAATGGCATTCGGTAACTTCTCGGGGGCTATGTTCCACATTGGTGGTCAGAATGTTTTCTACAATGTGTGTATGATCGCTTACTTCCGTTTTGTCATGGATCTAATGCCCGTTGATTTTTGACAGCCTTTCACTTGTAAGTTATCCTTCATCTTTCTGGCTGCTAATTCAATTGAATTTCCTTTCTAGCCCCACCAACAAACGAAACTCTATTCCACCAGTGGTCTATTGGCCCCATATACTACTCAGCACTCGTCATGGCCGAAGCCCTTGGTCCCTCAAACAAATCCCAGATCTTCGATTTGAATGCCAATTCAGGCGATGTCCACACTCCTGCTTATAGTATCTACGAAGACGGAAACCCTGTTCGCGTCATGCTCTTCAATTATATGACGGATCCAACTGGAGCGAGTGACTACACCGCCCAGATCGCTATAGGTGGAAGTGGCATTGGACAGCCCAACGCCTCTCCCGCCCAGGTCAAGGTGAAATACCTTCGTGCCGCCTCGGTCTCTCAAATCGGCAACATCACTTGGGCTGGCCAGACCTTCGGTGACCACTTCCAGTCGGACGGACGTCTCATGGGCGATGAAGACATCCAAACCGTTGCTTGCGATCAAACGACCAACCTTTGTAGCATCAAGGTCCCCGCACCCAGCGTAGCGTTAGTCTTCTTGACCGATGATGCTTTCGCGGAGTCGCAGAGCGGTCCGTTCATGACTTTCTCTACCACCGCTTTCACCAAGACTATCAATACCGCGTCTGTTGATCCGACGGAGCTCGCGACGAGTAATGGGCGGAAAGCCAATGGACGAATTGGGAGCACAAGTCCTGGGAGTACCAGTAGTGGGTGGGCGATGAAGCAAAGTATACCTGGTGTGTCGTTGCTTGTGGCCATCGCTGGTGGTGCGATGTTGTTGGGTAGGAATCTAGTGGCTTGAACATTGCTCGCTTTGGTATGGACTATATTCGATCTTTCAACTATGCTGATACGCTCGTTACCCATAATGTGACTGGATACAGACTGTAAATAATATACCGTGGATTCGCCTCACTTCGCTTTATAGTCACCGCCCGACCTCGTCCTGCGTCAATTGGTCTGTTGATCGGTATTTCGGTGCCCGTCCGAGAGGTGGCGTTTGCCCGCATCACTATCAGAGCTACAAACTTACACAGGTAATCAAACGCTCAAGCACCGTTCCCAGACATCACCTCGGAGCCTCCTTTGGCCTGTTGTCGTCTTGCACATCACAATCTTTCATCCGTGAACTGCCCCATCTTTCGTCTTTGGTCACCAATAAGGTGAGAATTATCCTCTATAAATAAGATTGACAAACTTCGAAAAGTGTAAAGGTCAAGACGTCCCCAGAAAACCGAGGCTGGTCCCAAGAATGTTAGACGAGTCGTCTCAAGCTGCCATTGATGACAACGATACTCGCATCCACTACTCCACCGGATGGACGTTGGGCGGGTCCTCACACGAGTTTAATCAAACCACCCATGGCACCAACATTGCCGGGGCAGCCTTCTCGTTCTCGTTCAACGGTGCGTGTTTTTTCCTATATGACTCAAGGATTTCTCACTCACGGAGCGATCTCAAGGAACTGGGATCATGGTGTTCGGCACCATAGATGCTGATCAAGGTACCGGCCCCCCAAACTCAACGTACGTTTTGGATGGCGTGCTCAGCTCAACATTTACCGCCCCTAAGATCCAAGGAGTTATGTATCACGTCCCATTCTACGAGTCGCTGGACCTTCCTTATGGCGAACACCTTCTCGTTGGTAGCTGCGAAGACGGCGGGAGTCAGATCTTCCTGGATTATCTTGTTCTCTCTTCTCCGATTCCTCAAGACCTCTTATCCCCCTTGAGCAACGTGACAACTGCAACATCGACATCTACCGTAGCGTTTACCCCAGCAAAGCCGTCTATAAGCTCCCAAAAGTTGCCTCCTGCAGCCTCTGGGACCCCCTCACGAATAATCACCGGAGCCGTGCTGGGTGCGGTCGGTCTCACGATGCTTGTAGTGGTGGTGGTATCGTACATCAGGTACCGCAGACGAAGTGTGATATTCCAAGTTACTCATCATAATCGCCACTACTTACAACCTTCATAGAATCTCAGCCGGAACTCCAGCCTGAAGCAGTTGAAATACACCCGTATCTCCAAGGCTACGACTCTTCGCCTTTACCTCCTCCGTCAAACACAGACTCGAACCCAATGAAAGTTGTAGATCGCACAAGCCTCTCATCGATACGCAAAGCTCCAATAGAGGATAGCCCCACGCAAGTGCTCCCTCCTGCTTACGTGCACGAGCCCAGTGGACTTTCTCTTCAAGCACGCATCAACAGACAGTCTGCGAAGGCCGGCCACATTCGAGCGATGAATCCGGACTTGGATGGATCTTTCGCCTGATGGATAAAACAATGCGTTCAGAATGTAGTTACTCATATTCTTGGTCTCGGACCACACCCTGTCAACCTGAGGTTCCGACACAGCGTGTAGCTGGAGGAAGCTAGCTATATATAGTACTCCTCGCGAGGCTTCTTGCTTTATCACCTTCGTCCTAAGGGAGCATGCCGCCTCCATCACCTAGTATACGAAGGGTATCTAGGTAGATGAAGAGGCTTAGGAACTTGACAGTATCATACATATCGAGCACCCGCAACATAGTCACGTAGTGCGGTGTGCAGTCCCTCTGAAATAGTAAACTCTGAGCCTACTTACTACGAAGGGCCAAACTTGATGACAAGGACCCAGATGACGAAGCTCCTATCCATTACCCCTGGATCACCCGGTTTCGAGAGTTGCTGTTCGACTGTTCGAGGCCCCACTGGTTGCCCACGGCTCAACTCAAAATCGTCCACCTTCTACGACTTGATTTCCTGCGGCCTCTACCAACTTGTCTCTGAGAAGCAACGTAACTCAAGCCAGTGGGCTGGGCGACCATCCCCCCTTGACACTGTGATGCACAACATCACTACTCGTTTATTCGCCTCGCTTGCAACGATTGAACGAAAAGTATAGGCTTCCAGTGCTTTTTAAACGGACGGCGAATATGTGACATCTGCTGCACAACCCAGGTTCTGCTGAGTTCTATCTGATGCATCACGTCCTCCGCTTCCCATGCTCAGTGGGTTACTCGCCTCCAAATGGATCCTGGAAAGTTGGTCGTGGTTCCGGAGGACGTCATACGTCCCCAACCGCAAAGCTCGCTTTCAGGACTGAGCTTATACTCAGTCCAGCGTCGCGCGTCTCCGTCTATCATATCAAGAGGGCCATTTGCCGCCATGGGCAGTTCTCAACCCAAATGATCTCTAGCCGAGTAATCTTCATCACTTCCGGCCCCAAATCGCATGCCCAGGACTGCCTCAGGCTTTTCTCCCAGTCATGTATCACTCGAACCTGAACATCTTTGATTTGAACAATCACAGCTTGATTGGATCCCGTTGAGTCGACTCCCCTAGGTCATAAAGACCAAACCCACGTCGTGCTTGATGCACACCACGCCACGCACTGTGTTCCCTCGGCATCAAGAATGTCGACCTCTACTTTTGCTTACACGTCCTCCCTCAAGCTCGATGACAATGATCTTGGCCAGATCACTTATTCGTCAGGCTGGCAACTTATGGGGAATCCAGACAAGGAATTCAATGGCACAACTCACTTCACCTCCACCGATCGAGCTAGTTTTCTGATGAAATTCAATGGTAATAGTCACCTGTTCTCTACCCGCTTGTTCGATTCTGTACTCACATCTATTGCCAGGAACCTCCATTTCTGTATATGGGACTCTGGACTCCAGCGACGCTGGTCCGAACTCTTCGTACAGCATTGATGGGGAACAACCTAAAATGTTCAATGCCCCGCGTGTCCGCGATCAAACATATAATACTCTGTTCTTTCATATCGAAAATCTGCAAAATACGGAGCATACCCTAGTCGGTGAATGTGTTGGGGAAGGCAGTAGAATATTCTTGGACTACCTGATCGTTGGCTCACCCCTCCCGACACCCATCTGTCTTGACCCAACCACTGTATCAATCACAATAGAAACAACGCAAACATCCATTCCCTCTCCAACGCTCGAAGCCCCTCTGACCGTCTCTTCTCCCCCAGGCCCGATCGTTGGCGGTGTTCTGGGAGGGGCTTCCCTTTCGCTGCTTGTTGGGTTCGTCATATTCTATATCAAACGTCGCATATCAGGTGAGAATTTATCAAGGATACTCCTATCGGCCATCACTTACAGACTCTATTTGTCAAGGGATGGAACGAGACCGCAAGGCGCGACCTTACCTCCAACACTATAGCTCTACGTTCCCCCCTCTTCCCCCCCTCCCACGAACACACTACCGTGCAAGATCAGCCAACCCAACTTCCACGAGAAATAATTCTACCCTCTCCGCTGTTACTCCATCTACCGGGTCACCAGGTAGCGCCGTATCACCTCCTGTGTATATGTCCGAGCTTGGTGGCTGGTCAATACAAGCGCAAAGCAACAGGCCATCGGTGAAAGATGGTCGACTCCGGCCGATGAATCTCGGCTCAAGTACAACCCTTGCCTGACGATTGCTCACTTGAACAGTCTCGGACCGCTAGAATATTGTGTATATTGTATTTGTATCTCCACGTACGCTGTGAGCTCCAAGTTAGACGGAAGTCTCTTCTCCGTAGCAGCTCCTTACTTGCCTTTTAAACAGCATAAGGCCGAATGGCACTGCATCTCGATTCTCAAAATTCTTTAACGAAGATCCACAGACCGCCAAAGAAATTGGATCTAAACCCTCAAACGCCCAAATCGCGTGTAATTCCAAACCAAATGTATGGGATTGAATAAAGCCAGATTGACTTTCGAACCAGGAAGTAGATTTGCTGGAGATCGACGACGAAGCCCCTGAATGAGAAGTCGGGGAACGCCGCACAGACCTTGACAGGACCGCCGTCGACTTCAGCTCTTCAAGCACTGTCCACCTTTCAACCGATCAGCTTAAACCTCTTGGATCTGAGCACTTTCCAACGTTCCCCAGTTTCCCAATGGATTTGATTCGTTGCCAGGATGCCTGGCTCGTCAATTTACAACCAAATTCACTACTGTTGCGTCCCAGTCACTGCAAAGCCTAGGACGCGCAATCGCTCTCGTCGACGTGTCACGGCCTGCTGAGTGGAAGAGGAAGCCATTTTCCCTGTTATCTGGATGTAGCCAATGCCGACCAATGGCTATCGCACGGGAAGTGATCGAAGGTGATGACGATGAACTTCCGCTCCGGACTATATAAGGACGCGCCTCTCTTTCATCGTTTCTTACT
This sequence comes from Pleurotus salmoneostramineus, assembly GCA_002583695.1. Lineage (NCBI taxonomy): Eukaryota > Fungi > Basidiomycota > Agaricomycetes > Agaricales > Pleurotaceae > Pleurotus > Pleurotus salmoneostramineus. Next base: position 112,793 of record BEWF01000051.1, read on the forward strand.
TCCCGCCCTCATCTACTCCCACTCTATTCCTCACACAAAACACGCCTATATGCGCACATTCTACCTCTCATGGGTGTTCATCGCCCTTCCCGCCATCATATTCTCTTCCGTCGCTGGCGTTCCCTTGGAACCTGACTCGCTCAGAGTGCCTAAATCAAAGCAAGTCGCATCGGCTTGGTATGCTGGATGGCACTCAGAGGGCGCTAAGGCCTTTCCTTTGGACCGAGTTCCTTGGAAGAAATACACAAGTATGAAATATGCTTTTGCGTAAGCCAACACATCTTTTCGCTTGCCAGTGGTTCTGATATGAGAATAGCGTCCTGAAGAAGGACGGCTCGCTTGACATGTCTGGCTCAAATCCTGGTCTGCTACCAGAATTCGTTCGCAGAGCGAAAGAGAATGTTGGTATCGACGCGTCAACTTTCACACCGCATCAGATATGCATGCTAACAAACTCGCATATAGGGCGTTACTCCCCTCATCTCCATAGGCGGATGGACTGGCTCTCGATACTTCTCGAACGCAGTCAGATCGCCGGATAACCGCACCAAGTTTGTCAAGACCATAGTCAGCTTTGTCAAGAAATACCAACTTGCCGGGGTGGACTTCGAGTATGCACGCGTTTTCACGCATTTATCTGGGCTCTTGCATTGATATTGACCATCCATCGTAGCTGGGAATACCCTGGAAAGGAATGGGGTGGATGTAACAAAGCCCGTTCGGAAGGCAATGCCCGCTCGGATTCTTCGAACTTTGTCACGTTCCTCCAAGAACTTCGAAGAGATCCTGTTGGGAGCACCCTCATTCTTACCGCAGCCGTGCCAATAACCCCATACGATGGCCTGGACGTCTTTGCCTTCAGTCAAGTTCTGGACCACATAGCCATTATGAACTACGATATCTGGGGAACGTGGTCTTCGACCGTTGGGCCTAACGCTCCGCTTGCCGATTCCTGTGCGGCTCCGGGGAATCAACAGGGTTCCGCGGAGTCAGCCATTATAGCCTGGACAGCCCGAGGCTTCCCTATATCCAGAATCGTCCTCGGTGTACCCGCATATGGCCACTCTTTTAGCGTCAAGCCCAAGGACGCTTTCGCTTCAAACGGTCAGCTCGCGTCATATCCACCTTTCCATGGCACCAAGCCAGGTGATGCGTGGGATGATCCTGCGGGCACGGATGAGTGCGGAAATTACAGTGGTCCTGGGGGAAACTACAACTTCTGGGGAATCATCGAAGCTGGTCTCATGAATTCTGATGGTACGCCTAAGAATGGAGTTCCTTATCGCTTCGATACCTGTAGTCAGACAGTGAGTTCGTAAACCCCCCGTCGTTTTGCATTCATTGACGGCATTACCCAGGCGTATGTCTATGATCAACAAAAGCAGGTGATGATCTCCTTCGACGACTTCGCGTCTTTCAAAGCAAAAGGGCAGTTCATCAAGGATAGAGGGCTACTTGGCTTCTCGATGTGGGAAGCAGGAGGCGATCAAGGCAACGCCCTTCTGAACGCAATTCGCAAAACCGCTGGCTTTTCATAAGCATAATCTAGCTATACCACACGTATGTAACTCACTAACTTATCACAGAACAGATCAAAAAGGCCCTCAATGGTGCTCACTACCGTTGCCCTGAGTATCTTGCGCTGCACGGTGTCGATTCTTGACGCGTAAGTTGACGTGAACATGGATGCTTCAATGTGATCGTTCGACATGGGCACTTGGCACAGTGGTTAGCGCGCGCGCTTTGCAACCGCGATTGCGCGAGGTCGTGAGTTCAATCCTCACAGTGTCCAACTTTTTTATATTTTGATTCCGTTTTGCTCACCAGCCAGTAGCCAGCCATCGTATGCGTAGCTTCGTTCGCTTGCTTTGCTTTCCAATGCCTCAGCGACGCTTTGAACCCATGGAGAGACGAGTTTCTTTCTGAGTATACGTCTGCTAGGGCATCAACGACTCCGTCGACGCGTCGCTGCTTTGCGTGCGGCCTCACCTCGAGACGAGATCAGCTTTGTGGGCACTACCATCACCGTCTGGAGTGGTCCCTGGTCAACCCACGGTATCTCAACGCTGTGAGGTGATGTGAACATCCTGGAAGCGTTCACAGAGGAGAGGACCGAGATTGGCGACATCTCACCCGTCATAGGACCACGATCGCTATGGGGTGGTTGCGAAGCCCAGATATGCCTTTATGTCGTCCGAATTTCACCCACGTCACCGGGTCCCCCTCATCGCTAATATGATTGATCGTTCCAACAGAAGAGAGTGCCCACCGTGGGTCCATGGATCCCCCCTCAGTCGAGGCGATGAATCAATGATATACGGAAGTCAGCAGGGGGGTGTATGCAATTATCCAAGGTGAACGGTGACCAGTTGAGCAATGCGTAACGACCACTAGTTCCTAAGAGTCCCCGCTATCCCCGTTCTGCCCGGGCAGGGTAGCCAATTCGTCCCAGAACCCCGGAAACGCTGATGAAATGAAGCTTTGACTCGGTGGGTTCCAACATGAGTGTACTCTATTCGACGTTCTGATCAGTACCTTCGATTAGTAGGCTGTGATGATCTCTGACATGATGCGAGGCCGCCATCCATCACCGTCGGGCACTTGCGTCGATAAAGTTCCCATCAGGTACGGAAAGAGGTCGACCGAGTTACTGAACTGTGAATATAGATGCCTGGAGAACCTGGAAAGCTTCTTGATGGTTGTCTTGCAGCTAACAGGTCGACGACGGACAAGACAGAGAGCAAGACGTTTATCGCCCATGTGTTATTGATGCGTTGACAAGGTCAATACTACTGAGATGGGACTTGGAAACGGGGGCCAGAAGGGGGGTTCGAACATTGCAAAGCATTTCCAAGGATCATTTGATTCCGAGATTGGATCAGCCGCTACCCCCGAAATTGCAAAGTCTTGGCTTTGAGCCACTTCTCCTCCCCCCTTCTACCCCTCCCCCTCCCCGTCTCTGGTTCTCCACCTTCTTTCTTTTCTCTTTGTCTGTCCTTCGTTTTCCAGTTTCTCTCGTTTTCCATTGGCCTGGGTGCCATCTTTGTTGTCTCCATCGCACGCCTTTGTCTGTTAAGCTTTCGTGGAATTCCTGGCTTCGAGATACCCGCAATGAGGCTATCGAAACGCAACTTGGTGCAAAAGGTGGAGGGCATTGTGAGTAAACCCGTATGATCCCCTTTTATGGCTTGAACGACTCACACGACACAGTACGCTCGTATCACGCTGAACAAGACCACAACCATCTTCTTTCTCGTTGCTTTCCTTCACTGCTTGGCTCAGGGAGTCATACAATCCGCTCTTTTTTCTGTCGATTCGAGCTACACGTCCCTTCTCAGTACAATCATCGACCAAACCACATACGTAACCAACGCCACCACTGGACAGAGGGTGAACATTGCACCTACGAATTTGACACTACTGCGAGGCGATAGGCGGAATGGGGACTTTTCGGGATTTGTGTTGAAGATGTGCGATGATATACCTCACGGGCAGCAGCCGGATCCGTGTTCAGTCTTGTTCAAGGATGGGGTGAGTGTACTTGTCAGTTCGCTTTGACGTTTACTCACAGTATCCAGGATTTCGACTCTACGCATCCCTCCGAGTCAATCGCCGTCAGTATATACCCAAGAAATTTTCCAGAGTTGATATTCATCCCATACTCATAGATGAAGACTTCGGATATCTATGAAATTTACCCAGCGACCGACCTCCAGAATCAAGTAAATGGTGTCGATATATTCCCTTTCGGGAGCAAGTACGTTTACCTCGAATCTCTATGGCGAATGGGACGTGAACGCTCTCATATTCTAGGGTTCCCGTCCGACCGAGCCCGACCCTCAGTTTCCAATGCGTTCAAGTCCTCGACTACCCTCGACAACTGTAAGTTCTTTAGGTGTCTTCCTATCGTTTCCAGAAATCTCACGACCATCACAGTCTAAACAATGCCCGCCGTGAAGACCTTACCTTCATCTTCCTCCAGTTCTGGTTCTTCGGTGTCACTCTCGCAGCCGTAAGTGACTTCCTTGGCTATCTCTCCGTATATCCCGATGACGTGGGTATCCTCCAATAGATCCTGTACGACTCGATCCCTCATACGTGAGTTTCATCTTCATTTCTCCTTCGATTGGACTGATTGGAAAGGTCTCAGTTTGGCTATACTGCTCGCCCGTGTCCTTGTAACTGGATGGTCAGCCTATGCGATCTGGCGCACAGGTCACAACAAGAATGTGTTCGACGCACTCTTCGTCGGTGAGAATCGAGTTATTACAGAACTTCGGTTTGGAAGTCTCATTTCGTTTCGTAGGCGAGAACACCCCGTGTCGCATTGACCTCTGGCCCGAGTATTTTAGTTCAAGGATTGCTGCTGAGGTGAGTTCGCATTGGACATCATTCGCTCTGTTCTTTCCTATGATTGGTGCTTTGGGGGTCACCGCTCGTAGTCAGCTTCATCATTGGCTATACATCGCTGCCACTGATGTTGGGGCTATTTTCGTTCTTGGAGTTGGACTCTTCTCGCGAGTTGATCGCAGCTGTCTGTGCTTCACTTTACGACATGGGCGGTCTTTCGATGATTTTTTCATGAATCACCGCCCGTCTGCATTTGCGTTTTTGCACTTCTTTCATTTTCTTTATCATCACTGTGGACATTAACATGGGAGTATCGTACTTCCTGCTAGCGGGTTGATGCCTGATGTCTGATCTCGCGTCAACTTTCCCTCGCCTGTCTTTCCCAGTGAAAGTGGCCACCTTTTCAAGAGGCTAATCTTTGTCTTCCTCGCAGATTCCCGATCTCATCCTCAATGTGATTGCTCTTTGTATCTCATCTTATCTCTCATGGACACTTGTCAAGGTAAGACAGATTCCTTGATTTTCCAACCAGCATGCGTATTTGATGACTGATCCCCCTTTCCCGGTATCGAATGTAGAGGTACAACCAGCAGTCTTTCAAGTGCATGGGACCCCCTCCGTCGATTGTTCGCATCTATAGAGTGAGTATACTTGTCACAACCCGTGCTTTTGGCAGCTTACCCACGGGCGACTTCGCAGTTCTTCATGGCGGTGCTTGTTTGCCTTCACCTTGCAACGTTCTTCCTCGTTGTCGCCATGAGTCTCTGGACCGATCAGATGTTCAATACAGCTATTGGTAGGACTTCAGAACACATCCCCGTGTACCAGGCCTTGGTCATCGGAACTACTGTGGTGAGTGATATTATAGTCCATCTTTCTTGTTGCGCAGTCGAAATTAATGAACTGTCCGTGTTGTCATAGTTATTGCTCCCTTGGATAGCACTGGTGAGTTATTTCTGTTTCTGTTTCTTTTGAGCACTGATCTGATGCGTGGTTCTAGGGCTGGTATGCTGTTCGTCATGAGAGGAAACCGATCATGGTTGTGTTCCTTCTGATCGCCTTCGTCTTCCTTGGGGGATGGTCAGCCATGTTCTATTCAATCGTCTATAGATGGTAAGCACCCCACACACCACCATCTATGTTGGCTGGGATTCTGATCGTTTCCGTGCACATAGGTCTCTCCAAGAATGGCCGTTTTTGCTGTCCATGACGACGTTTGCCTTTGTCGTGATATTTGCTAGTGTCGTCCTCGGCATCGTATGCTGGCTCAACTTCAACAAAGGGCTGGCACAGTATCGTACGTCGCATCTGTTTCTCGTGTCTTCTGTGGGGCACTTACTCATCTGATGGAATTTACAGTACATGCCGAGTCGGTTCTGGCATCTTCCAACTTTGTTCCCAGCGTGTTCAAACATGATCCCGAAACTGCATCGCAATTATCTGATTTGAAAGTGCCGACGGAGGCTGGTTTGACGGTGACTCAACCGGCACAAGATGATGCTGATGCTCACCCCCTTCCGACATATTACCTACCCACCCTTCCTTCATATGATTCCAACGCCCCCACATCGCTTCAACGCAAGTCGTAACGATTGTTCGCGTAGGATCCGTGTTCACTTCGATTTTTGGACTTTTACATCTTTCATCATTTAGAGTAGTTGTTTCTGGGATCTTGTACGGGTATTGGGAGGGAACGGACGTGTGTGTAGAGTGTCTGCCTGTAACCTCCGCAACTTGGTGGTTGGCCGTGCCAGCCGCACAATTGTATTACTACTGAAGAGATAAGATAAGATTAGCGCAACCCTTGGCAGCCTCGGATCGGCCACAATTTCTACCTCAGTCCAGCCATGTTGAATAGACTTCGCGTCGGTCTCCTTCGTTCACCCACCATCGTACCTCGAAAAGCGAGGATATCCCTCAAAAGAACTTCGGTTTCGAGGATATTTACCTCATCTGCGTCGGTGTATTCGTCCGGGGCACCCAATGGACACCCTCCCCATGTCTCGCCCGTGGACTCTCCTGCAATCACCCAGGAAACGGAGGACATTACGATGATGGATAAATTGCTGAAGACCATTCGTGAGCTTAATCTAGTAGACACCTTGAACTTGAACTGACGGACGAGGGTGTGGAAACAATACTAATAGGTCAATCTACCAATCCTGCATACCACACGTTTGTTGTCTTCTTGCCTTCAAAACGATAACGGAACGCCTGATTGATATGCGTGCTAGTATTATGCCAATGCGCAAGCCAGGTTTATGGTCAGAGACGTTGTTGAGTGACGTCTCATCTCCGAATTCTTCCACTCCACCACCACCGGCTACGAAACGCGTGTTGACGCCGCGGAGTATGGCCGACTCGTATTCTGAGGTCACGCTACCGTTTGCCACGTCCCCGGAGCTCCTTGAAAAATATACGAATGCGGCTGGTGGAATCAGAACCGGAAAGTGAGCATCGACCACATTCGCGGCGTTACCGTTGCTGGCATGCTCACTGTCGAGTAGGCTCATGGAGCACTTAGATTCGCTCGCTGGATCTATTGCTTACAAGCATATGCTTGGACCTAACGTTGAGACTTTGGGTCAAATCAGGGAGCGCGGCTTTTACATTGTAACTGCTTCCGTGGATCGGTGAGTGCTTTCGCATATCTTGTCCTAGCCCAAGCTCAAGCGTCCTAGGTTAGACATGCTCGCACACTTGAATCCAGCTAAGAATCTACGGTTGAGTGGACAAGTGATTTATGCTGGGAAAAGCTCCATGGAAGTCGTCGTGAAGATGGAGAATATCTCACCGGAAGCCAATGCCAGTTCTGGGGAGGAGACCGTTCTCATTGGTAGGTCGGAAGTTGCTCATCGTGTAGCCGTGTCTGATCTGGCTCACTTATCCCAGGGCGATTCTCTATGGTCTGTCGAGACGCTTATACGCACCATTCGCATGAAGTCAACCCGTTGGTCATTACCACCGATGCTGAGAAGCAGCTCTTCGGTCTCGGAGAAAGTAATGTGCACGCGCACTGATAGCTCTCCACCGCACTGAAATTTGCTTCTAGAGATCAAACAGCGGCGACAGTCTCTCGCTTTAAGATCCCTGGCACGAGTTCCCCCAAGTTCTGACGAGGCACAAGTGCTCCACGAATTTTACTTGAAATATGGTAAAGATGCGGACAATGGGAAGAAGCATGTGATAGTCGACGGAAAGGAGAGGATCTGGATGGGCGAGACGACTGTTGAGAAGACTATGCTCATGTTTCCGCAGGAACGAAAGTGAGCTATCTTTCACACTACCGTCACTCTGACTTCTCGCTGATGCATCGGACCGTAGTGTTCACTCGAAAATCTTCGGAGGATATCTCATGCGGCTTGCCTATGAAGTTAGTGCACCGTATCACCCTTTCACTTATATAGAAAGAGAGCTAATGAATGTCCGTTAGCTTGGTTTCACAGACGCTTGCCTGTTCACCCGCGGTCACGTTCGTTTCCTTTCTCTGGACAAGATTGCCTTTGCTCGACCAGTACCCATCGGGTCTATACTCAAGCTGACTTCATGTATCCTTCATTCCATGTCCACCGAACGATTCCCTGCCCTCGTAGTAAGTATCCCTCGCCCTCATACACTCTATTGCGGCTCGCTGATCTAGTTTCTCCGCGTTTAGCACGTTGGTGTGCGAGCCGATGTGATAGATCCAAAAACGGGGCTGGAACAGACAACGAATGATTTCAGGTTCACTTGGTGTCGTGATTACGGTGATCCTTTAGAGAGAGTTGTCGTTCCAAGAACCTATCGAGGTGCGTTGTTCCCGTCAAAACGACCTTGCAAAGCTTCTGTAGCTTATCACTTTCCCAGGTTCTATGCTGTGGCTTGAAGGCCTGAGAGCCCTTCAAATCGGCAATGCCATCCGTGATTTACGTGCAGACACCACGAAACCATGAATTCGGCATGTCGAACCAAATGCATAGATCAGGCATGAAGAGCTTCATCTGTAAAATAGATTTACCTTATTTTAATCTTTTTCCGACGCGAGCTCTGAATCAGCGTATCAACCTACCCCTCACAGTGACACGCTCAAAAATCTATTCACAAGAAACCTAGTCAAACAAGCCCCTCGAGCGTTCGAACTACGGATGTCAAGCACTCGGAATAGCGTGGGTATAAGGCCTTCGCTGAGGCCTTCGCTTCCCCGATGTCTCTCCCTCGAACTGCGTATACGCAGGTGGGTCCATGTTTCTTCTAAGTGGAAACGGTGGTGAAATTGGTTCGGCGGAGCCCCTTGAGTTTCGTCCGGACGATGTCGATAATTGTGGTGCCTGCACGAGGTACGGTACTATATCCTCTCCTAGAAAGACAATCTGATGAGACCTCTTGACCTAGAGTGATAGTTGTCATCATCTCACTTGGTTTTACTCCTCTCCGATATCGTAGAATAACCTCAATAACAACCGCGATGAACACGGCCCCACCAACTGCGACCCCGACGACTAAACCCACACTTACGTTTGCCTTGGGGCTCGCGTCTCCGGCTTGGTTACCCGTGAACGAGGGCTCAATCGACCGAGCCTGAGTTTCTGACATGGCAGCGGTGACCTGTGATGGCTCTGGTGCAGGCGAGGTGACGATAAGGTAGTCAAGAAAGACACTACTTCCCGTGTCTTTGCACATTCCGACGAGGGTGTGTTCTGTGTTTTCCATGACCGCGGACTGGAAAAATACTTGCTGGAAGAGAACTCCTCGAACCCTTGGACCTTGATACAAATATGGCTGCCCGTCATCGAGGATGTATGTCGTGTCGAATTTGGGGGGCCTTTCTTCCCTTTTGCATCCACGGTTCCAACAACCGCGATACCAGTCCCTTTCACAGTGTATAAAGGTGAGTGAGCGTTCGCAGTCCTTCACACCCCAAAACAGTGCACTTCACCATTGAATTTGAAAGAAAACGAATCTCCTTCTGCCTCGGTGGCATGTGTGGTTTGCTGATGCTCCCCATTATCACCACCCCATCTCCATTCCGGCGAATAAGTGATTCGGGCATCGTCATCGTCTACGATGAGCTTAACTTGCGTTGTCTTCGACATAACTCGAGCCTCCAACTCCTCGCTGGGTCGGGCGTGTCCAACCTGGACACCATCAATGTATTGGCGCCTTGATCGTCAACCGTCGCGGAACCCATAGGCCTTTTGACTATCAATTCATAATATAAAACAATGCTCTTTCCCTTACCCCCATGCAACTTACATAGATGCGACCTTGGCCTGAGTTCGTACGGCTTGCCTCTCTCCGACATAGACCATTCCCCATGGAACTACATATTCTCCATGCGGTCTCTGAACTTTCTGGATGCGGCGGGTGATGATTGATGACCCCATGTGATATGTCTCTCTTCGTCGTCAGCGGTGGCTCGTTGGTCCTCGCTGTTGAGTCTCGGATGTATACTCTGCACGGTTGCTGCATGTGCGCACATGTGTCCGGTGCTTGTTGGGATAAATCCAGTCGTTACTTTGTGTCTGAGAAGTACTTTATTACTTTATTGGGCAGTCGCTGGGCTAACCTTGCTTTTATCCTTCCTTGTTTAAGGGGTTGGTTGCTTTTGTGTTATTCTCGGGAGAACCTACCCGTCGATAAATTTACTTCCTAGTTCAAAGTTAGGTGTAGTTCGTGATTAATTGCAAGGATATGACCTCGGGCATTTGCAGGCGAATGGGGCATCGTAGCAACAGCCGCCCAGCCAATTCCCAAGGGTATTAACTTGAGGCTCTGGGAGCCCGCCGAAAACTTGAATGTTACTCAGCCCGTCTAATAGATTATTGTTAAATTCCTAGCGTAAGACCTGAATTACATATCCTCCTTTATTATATCAAAGATTACCCAAAAAAGTCTATTCACAAGAAAACATAAATACTCTATCACATATTACCCCTCGAAGAACGCTAAAGCTGCGAAGATATGTCACTTGCGGTAGCATTATGTGCATAAGCCTGAGGCTGAACTCTTTGCTTCCCGGTTGTCCCAATTGGTAATCGGCCACCGAACTCATGCATGTACGCAGGGGGCTCCATGCTTCTATCTGACGGGCCCGGTAGAGAAAGCGGTTCGCTGAAGCTCCTTGCATAGTACGACCCAGACATCGTCAAAGGGGTTGCAGGCTCTGCGAAGTGCGGTACATCTGTGTTTCCTAGAAAGGTAAATCAGAGCTTCGCCCGAAGCACAGTCGATGTCATCTTCTCACTTGATTGTACTCTCCTCCGATAAAGTAGGATGATCGCAATAGTGACCATCACAAAAGCAAAACTGCTAACTGCGACCCCGATCACTAAACCTACACTTGTATTTGAATGAGAGCTCGCATCTTGGTTTTGGGTGTTCCATGTGGACTGAGCTGAGGGGGCTTGAGTTGCTGTCATGGTAATGGTGACTTGGGTTGCCACACCCGATGACGCCTCTGGTGCGGGCGACGTGACAACAAGGTAATCAAGAAATATACGGCTTCCGGTGTCTTTGCAAGCTCCAACGATGGTGTGCTCCGTGTTGGGTAAGATTGGAGACTGGAAAAAGACCTGATGGTAGGCAACTGCTTGAACCCTTGGACCGTTAAACAATTGTGGTTCCCCACCATCGAGGGTGTATGTTGAATTTGGAGGACCGTTCTGACCTAGTCCGTCCACGGTTCCAAATACCGTGATGCCTGTACCTTTCAGTGCAGACAACGTGAGTGAGAAGAGTTGTTATTCCTCAAGCCACAAAGTGGGCCACCTCACCATTGAATTTGAAGGTGAATGTCGCACCGTCTGACTCAGTCTCATGACAACTGTGCTGAAATTCGTTCCCAGTTCCAACCAGTGTCCATCCCGGGGAATAAGTGAGTTGGGTATCGGTATCGTCTACGATGAGTTGTAGCTGCGTCGCCATCGTAAGAGAATGGACAGTCGAGCCTCTGGGACTTGGTGAGTCGGCGTGGAACAACGAAAAATCATCAAGCAAAACCTTATACTTATACCAAGCACCGCGGGCACCACTGACGCCCTGATGGCCAACCCAAAGCCTCAACTCACCTCATCCAATCAATGGAGCAGATTGCGAGCAGAAGAGACGACCCATCACTCGCTTCCACATCCTGATGCGACGTCGGGTTCCACGCAGTAACGTGATCCAATGCAACTGGACTTCGCACACCATCGAACGAGTTGATCCTACTCGTGTTTCTGGAACAACAAGTGTGTGAGTATTAAATAATATGTAGTGGTATAGAATGCGCTTATCGAAAGCCAACCGCGTCGCGAATCGAGTCCAGAAGGATGTTGTTTGAGTCGCCTCCCTCTTCCAACATTGAGAAGCCGACCAGTCCCTTTCCTTCAAGTTGATGAATGCCCCATTTGCTGCGAAGGACCGAGCGTCGTCGAAGGAAACGAACAGCTGTTTTTGTTCATCATAGAGATATGGATGAGGATTGAGGAGCTCTGTGAGCAGATGCAAAACGAGAGACGCTAGTACGAGGTTACCGTCTGACTACAGTTATTGAAGCTGTAAACAACCTCACCCTTAGGCGTACCGTCAAGAAACCAGCTTCAATGAGACCCCCAAAGGTGTAAGTGCCCTTCGGTTTGGTCCGTTGGACTTTCCACGCTCATCCTTGCTCATAGGGTCGTCCCATGCATCACCCTGATGGATGCCGTGGGAGGGTAGATACGAAGCGAGCTGATGATCGAAAGTCAAAGCGTCCTAATTACCCTCTGCGGTAAGTCTTCTGCCCGCATGATTCACGCCAACATCTCAGCATGGATGTACATAGGCTCTTCAAGGGGCATCAACCAAGTCCGCTCCGTCGCGGGATGCTTGATATGTTCGGGCTTATCCACACAGGAAATCAGGCCCAGATTCCCTTGTAGCCTCACCTACCATCTCTTCATGATGTGCTCGGCTCACTCTGCAACCTTTCAGACTTACTTATATATATCAAATTAATGAAGTCTGTCCACTGGAAAATTAGACCACCTAGCCTTCAAGCAACGCCTGAGCTATGCAGATAGGTCACTTGAGGGAAGATACAAGGCTTCAGATCTTGTTTGTTGGGCTCTTCGTTTTCCAGATGTCACGATTCCCATTCGTCCGTGGAACTCGTCCATGTACGCAGGGGGGTCCATACTTCTTTCCAATGGAACCGGTGGAGAGAGTGGCTGACCGGATTCCGATCCATATCCTGACGACGTCGACATGCCAGGTTCCACGAAGTGAGGTACCTCCCTGTCTCCTAGAAAAGGGGATCAGACCTTCGTCCAAAGCAACAGTTGTCCTCATCTTACTTGATTTCACTCTCCTCCAATAAAGCAGAATGACCCCCACGACGATCATGAGAAACGCGATGCTACTAATCGTGACCCCAACAACTAAGCCGGGACTTGCACTTGACTGGGAGCTCGCATTTTGGGCTTGGCCACTTTCCGTCGTGGTTTGTGTTTGGCTGCTTGCCGTTGTGGATTGAGTGGATGGCGACTGGGTTACTGTCATGATCATGGTGACTGTGGTTGCTGCCGACGATGGCTGTGGTGTGGGGGAGGTAACGACAAGGTAGTCAAGAAATATCCGGCTCCCAGCGTCTTTGCAAGCTCCAACGAGCGTGTGTTCCGTGTTAGATAGGGTTGAAGACTGGAAAAAGACTTGCTGATAAGCAACTCCTTGAACCCGTGGACCGTGACGCAGTTGTGGCTCGCCATCATCGAGGGTGTATGTCGAATTCGGAGGGCCATTCTGGCCTCGATCGTCTACGGTCCCAAGGACCGTGATACCTGTACCTTTCGATGCAGAAGGCGTGAGTGACAAAGTTGGGCATTCCCAATGCATAACACACCATTGAATTTGAAGGTGAACAACGCTCCATCTACCTCAGTCTCGTGAGTAGATTGCTGGAACTCGTTTTCACCGCCGGCCTTTGTCCATCCCGATGAGTAAGTGAGCCGGGCATCGTTATCGTCAATGATGAATTGTAGCTGGGTCGCCATCGGTCTGGGAAGGACTTCAAGACTTGAGCCTTTGGAAGTTGCTGAGCTGGTGTGGAATAACTAGTAGCCATCGACCGAAACCTTTAAACCAAACTCGGTGCGAACTAGTGACGGTCAACCATCAATCAGAACATGTCAATCAATCAGCAGAAGAGAGCGATCACTTGCCTTCTTTACTTCTTATCCTGATGTGACTTCAATCTCCGTGTGTACGAGTATTCCGTGTATTCTTCAGGTTCTTTGTTGCTTATGGATGATGCCCCTCACGACAACAAGATGAACACACTAAGCTCCTGTTCCACGGTCATTAATATGATCGTCCTGACTACTAGTTTCTTACTCCCCCGCTGGCTGCAGCGATGAGAGAACCACATTTAGGTGCCTATAGAAGAACTGATCACCGGTTCCACTGGGCGGATTGCGAATTTGTGTGTCAAGTGGGTGAGTACTCCTGTACATGTAGATGTAGTATAGAATGGGCTTATCGAAAGCCAACCGCGTCGCGAATTGGTCCAGAAGGATGTTGTTTGAGTCGCCTCCCTCTTCCCATATGGAAAAGCCTACCAGTCCCTTTTCCTTGATGAACGCCCCCTTTGCTGCGAAAGACCGAGCGTCGTTGAAGGAAACAAACAACTGTTTGCGTTTATCATAGAGATAAGGCTAGGGAGCTCTGTGAGCAGATGCAAAACGAGAGACGCTACGAGCTTACCGTCTGACTACAGTTATTGAAGCTGTAGGCAACTTCATCCCTAGGCGTACCATCAGAATTCAAGAAACCAGCTTCAATGAGACCCCCCAAAAGGTGTAAGTGCCCGTTGGTCTGTTGGATTTTCCACACTCATCCTTGCTCATAGGATCGTCCCATGCATCGCCCTGATGAATGCCGTGGGAGGGTGGATACGAAACGAGCTGATGATCGGAAGTGAGGGCGTCTTCGAGGGTGACATTGCACGATTGGCCAAAGGTGGGTGCACCGGGCACGATTTTGGAGGCAGGGAGAGCCCAATCAATAAGAACTGTCCTCGCAGAGCCTTTTTGATGCGCTGGAGCCGCGCAGGCGTCGCCCACTCCCTTCCGGGATACTCCCAACTACGAGGAAAGTGTAAGTTTGAGTGCAGATACATTGATGGGCCAACGTATTCGAAGTCCACTCCGGCCCGTCCGTATTTCTTGACAAAGTTGACCAAGGTGTTACAGATTTAGTTCGATTCTCTGTGGAATTGACTGCATTTGAGAAAAATCGAGAGCCCTCCCTCCCGACGACAGAAATCAGAGGTATAACGCCCTATATGCGTGGATATAAGCGGGGACATTGCTTGGCGCACAGTTACTTACATTTTCCTTGGCCTTGCGAGCGAAATCAGGATTCGAGCGAGAAATGTCAGAGAACCGTCCTTAGTCAGCACGCTGTTCTCTGATAGGCATCACTGGCAAAATAGCATCCTGGAGGGTAAATCCGCTCACGCGTAGGCATATTTCATGATCGTGTATTTTTTCCAAGCAGCTTTGTCCCAAGGAAAGGCCCTGTCCATGACCTTGCTGTGCCAGCCGGTGAGGAGTAGTATGCACGAGTAATCAACATTGAATTTTGGTTGTGAATTGAGCCGGGTGTCCAATCAACGTATCACCTCCATGAGTGAGCTGATAAGTCTTGTACGAGGACGTGTAGTTCATCTGCTGAAGTCTTGCCGATTGGCATCAAATTGGCATGGTCCATTTGACGGCGTTCGCCGCCGGCGTTCTCCGTCCTTCTCAGCCCCCCTTTTTCATTCTTTCAGGGGCTTCGTCCTTTTTTGATTTTGTTTATGAAGAACCTGATCGTCGACGATCTCGTCGACAAATTTACTTCCTGGTTCAAGTCGCGCGGTGGATATATCCACCCTCATGTAGGCTTTAAGGCAGGTGAGCTAAACTGACGCGCATCACCAACCTAATCTGACCTTGCACATTTTGATAGGCGAGTGGGGCCTCTCTGTGACCGCGTCTAAGCCAATACACAAGGACATCAGTCTCATAACATGTCCGTTCTCTCTCATCATAACTCCCGAGATATCTCAAAGGGCACTTTCCACACTGTCAATCGACACCTCTGCATGGAAGGAGAAGCAGTTGATCTGTGCATACCTCGTAATGCACTGGATCCTTGACGAACCAAGGTATCCCGTATCTTCATGAAAAATATGTATATACTTACTTGAGAGACTTGCGTTTGTAGATCCTCTCCCTTTTCTCACAAGCCCTATCTCTCCGTCATGCCAAATCCAAATCAACTCCGGACGTCACTACACTTTTCTTCCGAAGAAATGGAGGCTCTCAAAGGGACGAATCTACATTCAGCCACGATCGACCGACAAAATGACATGCGAACGGACTGGCTGCAGTGCCAGTCCGCATTCCAATCGGTCGAACCGGACTTGGCGGCGAAGTTCACTTGGTCAGTACTCACCACCGTTGATACTGTCCCCCAGAAGTCATTGATAACCTTTCTAAATACCAGGGACCACTACCTATCTGCCTCAACATACCTCGCTTCGCGTGCCTTTCCATCTTCCATCCTCTCAGCCACCCCGACCTTAATCGCTTCCCCAACCTCGTATCCAGTCCTCCTACCAGGTATCGACTCCCTGAACCACGCACGGGGTCAGCCCGTTACCTGGCTGGTATCATATCCAAACAATAGCAACGGCGGCGGCGATCTCCACGTCCAAAAATCAGCTGATCCTACAATATCCTTGGTCCTTCACACAAGTGCCGAACCAGGGGACGAGCTATTCAATAACTACGGTCCCAAACCAAACTCAGAGCTTATCCTAGCTTACGGATTCACACTTCCCCAGAACCTCGACGATACGATCGTCCTAAAGATCGGGGGTCATGGTGATAAATGGGAAGTCGGTCGGGATACAAGGGGATTCGAGGTTGTTTGGGACCAAGTTCTCAACATCATGGTTCAGCAATCTCATCAGGACGATGAAGAATTCGACGGCGACGCATCGTTCGAAGACGAGCTCGACGCTGCCGACATGCTGTCCGAGATGTTGGGCACCCTTCTCGATCGACTTCCCAACAACGTTCACTCAGAGTTGAATATCCGTCCTGAAGTAGCCGAGATGATAAAACACTATGTCGAAGGTAACCAGTCCATACCCTATAACCCAAACCATTATATGACATAATAAACTGCAGGCCAACGAAGCATCCTCGAGTCCACAATAGAGTTCACCGAAAACAGGAAACGTAAAGCAATTGAGAAAGCAAGAGAACAAGGGGTCGAACTTGTATTTGACGACGTAGAGGAATAACCGTTCATTATAGCATCATTTATGAAAAGCCCGGAGGGAAGGAAAGAATCTAGACGTTGGGTTGGAGTTGGAGTTCGTAGATCCTGTTGGCGTTGTGGAAGAGGGCGTTCTGTATGATTTGTACGCCTTGTGCTTCTGTGATTTCACCGGCCTTGACGATGTCTGAAATAGCTGCATAGAGGGCTTGACGCGCCTGTATTGTCCCTAGGTAGTAAGATTCGGGGAACCAATGTCCGTCCGCTACGGCGGCATTTCGGTCAGCTCGAAACACATCATGGAGAGACGCTGGTGGTACTCACTTGACCACATTATCTTATTCGTCGGACACAACTCGAGTATTTGTTGGATCAAGATCCGTTGTCCGGGCCCCGAAACGAACGGAAAGACCTGTAGGCAATGCCCTCTGAACACTAACCACCAAGAATGAGAGAACAAAGACTTTTCACCTCTCCGAAATCGAGGAACACGTTTGCATAAACAGCAGTGAGATATCCTGCTTCACGGGTGAACGGGTATGATGCGTGTAATAGGACGATGACAGCATCTGGGTAGGCTCTGATGATGGGCTGCATCTTTGCTGGTGAGGCGTTGATCAAGGCCATATCGTTATCGCCCAATCCAGTGTGAAATTGCACTAGTAATCAAGATGAGAGAGATAGCAACGCGGGACGACGGGAGCAACTTACCCGGTTTACGATGCATGGTGGAAACCTCCAAAGCTGTTCGAACGACGAAATCATTCAGAGCTTTGTGCGCCAGCCGTATACGCCCTTCATCCTTGTACATCTTGAAGATATCCAGCAAAGAGAATTTCATGCTAGCGACGGGGGAGAATGTAGATACATCCAAGCCGGTTCGGTAGCACACGACCGATTTAAATCCAACAACATTGGGATCGGAGGCGTACGCCGTCAGTCTTTGGGAGATTCTGGTCTTGAAAGCGTCGAGGATGGGTGTAACTTCAAGGTGATCGGTAGACAAGTGTGGTGTGATAACCTCTTTTAGAATCTCCTGCCAAAGTCAAAAGTAAAGTCAAAGTTAGATCTGAAGCACTCAAGTATATCATTAGACGAGCAAATAGACTCACTTCTGCAACGACTTCGATCCTGACGAGGCGTTTGGTAGGGCAGGAAGTAAATCGATCATGCCAAGGATAGGGTTCTGAACGATCCGTCCCGCCTAAACCATCATCTATGAGAATACATTGGATACCTGTGGGCTTGAAGCATCTATCGCAGAGCTCTGTGTAGTCCATCCGAGCTCTTGCAGCCTTCAAGTCCTCCCAGCTCAGAGTTTCTCCTTCAATCCCGTAGAGAGCCTGTAGCTGGTGAGTGGCCCGTAGACAGGCTACAGTATGTATCGCATCGGGGGCGGCTTCATCCTGGGCCTCAGATATAAGTGCCTCGAACGCGACGGCATTCCGATGAGACTCTTGCAGCAGTGGATGCGCATGGTTGTCAATCGCAGGGAAAGAATGTGCAGCAGCGTAGAGATCAGGAAAATCAGCTCCGGCCATGACGAGAAAGGGAAGACCAAGGAAACCACGCCATTCCAGCTAAAATTGGAGAACTTGCGGAGTTTGTGGCCCAGTTGCATGTATTCGGTTGGGCGCGAAACAACAGGACTCTTGGGAGACGGAGACTTATCTAATCAGATACTTGGGTTTGGCCACGTATCTTATCAGATCATCAACCATGGCCGTCGACACCAACGTCCTCGAGGCCGTTATCCGCAACGCCATCCCTGTATCGCACCTCGAGATAGAAGATCAGTCTAACGGCTGCGGAGAGAATTATGCTATCATCCTAGTCAGCGAGGTGATTGTTGCAATTGAAAAATGCCGTTTCGCTTATTGATTCTCGACTTTTCTAGGCTTTCGAAGGCAAAACGACACTTGCGAGGCACCGTTGGGGTACGGCTTAAATCGAAGTGGAAAAGATATCATCGCTGATGGGGGACTAGTGAACGAGTTGTTGAAGAATGAAATAGCGCAGATGCACGCTTTTTCTCAGGTACGTCGCCTTAACGTGGTTTCCCGGCTTGCTCATCCCCAGATTCCCCACTCCTTCCCGCAGAAGACGTTCACTCCCAAGCAATATGAAGCTTTCCTTGCGAAGAGTGGATAGCAGGAGTACGGTAGATGTAACACGTTTACAGCAAAGCAACAACGCTTTTTGACTTGCTATTACGTTTGACTTGCAATAATCCAGCTTTGCCCGAAACTTTGAAAGACGGTTTACCTTGGAGAAACACGGAAGGTGCGTCAGAGGCAACGTTTGATGATTCTCACCGTGTGTATCAAGGTATTGGTGACCATGCATCACTGAGCTGCTGGACCAACTATGCATTCGCATAATCTGTGATCATACTTATCGGCTTCCGTCGTCTGCGCCATCATCAATCATTTCTCATCCGAGTGTCAAGGAACTTCTTCCAACGCGGTCTGCCACATGGACTGGACCAAATTTGCCCAGCACATGTTGCTTTATCGCCTCTAATATTAGCTGCCTATTACCACACAGACTAGGTTGAACCTTTACTCGGGCCCTTACGTTCCTTTCCTCCCCGGCATGCATACCTGGTTGGCCCTTGTCCTCTCTTTCAGCCTCCAGGTCTTCGCTGTACCGCAAGGTACTCAACCAAATCCTCGACCCTCTTCAAATCCCAACCCGAAAGTTCTTATCCTTGGTGGAGGTGTCACGGGTATCATAGCTGCGCGTACGCTGCACCAGCGCGGCTTGAACAACTTCCTGATCATCGAAGGGAGAGATGAGATTGGTGGAAGACTTCAGAGGCGGACGTTTGGTCGTAACACTACCATCGAGCTTGGCGCGAATTGGGTCCAAGGAACTCAGGAGGGCAACGGACCACCCAACCCCATCTGGGAGTTGGCGCAGAAGCACCGTGTTAGAACAGTGTTTAACGATTACTCGAGCATCAGTATGTGATACGACCTGGGTTCGACGCGTGTAGCTGATTCACACACTTGATCAGCGACCTATGACGACACAGGTGCTGTGGATTATGTCGACGTTGTCAACTCTGCCACGGATGCCCTAGGAAACTTCGCAATCGGCGCCGGTAAAGCTATTCTGTCTTTCTGGTAGACGAAAATACTGACACATGCGTCTAGGTCAGCGCACCCACCAAAATTTGATTGACCTTAATGCTCGTGCAGGGTATGCTTTGTCGGGATCGAAACCTCAGACTCCTCATGCAAGAGCAGCTGAATGTCAGTAGACACACCTTCATGATCGTGACGCAACGATCACTCAGCTATCACGGAACAGATTGGAATTTTGATTGGGAGTATGGTGCTACACCTGCTGAAAGTTCTTGGATCGCGTCTGCCTTGGTGTGTCTCGCATCTCAACCAACAATCATAGTACTGACTTGCTGTGCTTATCATTGTTGACCAGAACAACAATTTCACCTTCGACACGTCCCAAGGCGGATTTTCAGACGAGAATAGGCTTGCTGTTGATCAAAGAGGTTTCAGGACGATCATCACAGCAGAAGCTGACGAATTCCTTCGCCCCTCCCAGCTGTTGCTCAATGCGACAGTCAAGAACGTACGCTATTCTCCCACAGGCGTCAAGGTTGACCTCGTCAATGGTTCAACAATTGACGGCGACTATGCCCTGTGCACGTTTAGCCTAGGGGTATTACAAAATGACGATGTCGTGTTCAAACCAAGTTTACCAGGTTAGTTCACTCGCGGACGGGTTGTTGCTTACACTGGCTGGGACTAAAGAAGTCATTTCATCTCCCATTAGCGTGGAAGGAAGAAGCTATCCAGTCAATGTCCATGACTACGTATACGAAGATATTCCTTCACTTCCCGAAGAAGTTCTGGTTTGATACTCAGGTAAACGTCGTTGTGTGCCATTAGAATGAATGAAACCTAAACTTTCGTAGTTCGGGCTTTATGCCGATGCAGAACGAGGTCGCTACCCTGTGTGGCAGAGCCTTGATGTCGACGACTTCCTTCCTGGATCTGGCATCCTCTTCGCGACTGTCACAGTAGGTCACGTCTCAGTCAACAAATCCAAACTCTCATCACGCACTCAGGGAGACTACAGCGAACGTATCGAAGGTCTCCCTAATGCCCAAGTTCAATCTGAAGTAATGGGTGTTCTACGATCCATGTTCCCCAACGTTACCATTCCAGAGCCGACTGACTTTTTCTTCCCGCGATGGCATTCCAATGCCTTGTTTCGAGGATCGTATTCGAATTGGCCTTCTTCGTTCACCAAGGAGCATCAAGATAATTTGAGAGCGAATGTGGGTGAGAGGCTTTGGTTTGCTGGTGAGGCGACGAGTTTCAAGTACTATGGTGGGTGATTCCCCTTTCATCTCGGACGTGAAGCGTGTAACCCGTCGACCTCATAGGGTTTTTGCATGGGGCGTTTACAGAAGGGTTGGGAGTCGCACAGGAGATGATAAGGTGTATAAGCCAAGGACGCTGCCTTGGCTTCCAATATTTTGAACAAGTCCAGGATGTACGGACCTCTACATAGCACGCGGTTTGAATGACACCATTTTCCATCTGCTTCAAACCGACGCATGATTCACAGCGATACTAATAGCATCAACCTCAAAGAAGATGTCAATACCTGCCAGTATCACCTCTCTTCACGTGCTGGTATCGTTTGCACACTCCCAAAAGACCGGCCAACCTCTCCCGCGAAGACATTGTTACTCCGTGTTCGCGTGCCTTGCTTTCACCGCCATCGAAATTGCGCCGAAACACTATCATCACATGGCCTCCTTCCTTCAGCTTCTTCCAAGCTTGCGGTTCTAACGCATTCCATTCTCTAGGACGATATCATTGCCCTTATGGTCTCCTACAGTGATCCGCACACGAAGGGTGAATATCATCACAGTACATTCGGAAGAAACGGTGGGTCTTACAGCATCGTCCGCACTTTTTCTTGACTAAACCATCCATTTGAGTACCCAATCCGCCGAGATGGCAATGCTTGATACGAATACTAACGTGCCCTACCGATGCACCGGACGCTTACTTTTGAATCGTGTTCCGCATCATTGAGATAGGTCGCTTCTTGACTGGCCTTTGTAAGTCAAACGCGTCATCTATATTCCACGTCCTGGACTGATACACCCCTTAATTGGTTCGATATTAAGGAGAATCGTCTTAAACCATGCAAAATCTCCGAGACGAGACCGATGCATGCGTTTTCCTTCAGAGCGATGTATACAACTCGTGTTGGGTGAGCTACATATATATCCGGCGCGAGAGAGAGAAGGTTAATTCTCATATAACTTGGCTCTCGCTCTCTTTCGCCATACCTGCCCCCACCAACTGTTTCGTTGAACCAATGCTGGTCTCACTGGCTATCTTCATCTGCTTCAGCCTTTCTGTCTGGGCGGCCAGCATCCCCTCCAGCGTGCCCTCCCACCCACTGAACAAAAATTCAAATCTTAAATCTAACCCAAGGGTTCTAATCCTCGGTGGAGGAGTCGCGGGAATCATTGCCGCTCGGACATTACACCGAAGTGGCCTGAATAACTACCTGATTATGGAAGCTAGAGATGAAATCGGTGGAAGACTTCGAAAGCGCAGGTTTGGCGGCAAGGAAAATTTTACCATTGAAGTTGGTGCGAACTGGGTTCAAGGAACACAGCAAGATCATGGTCCGTCGAATCCGATCTGGGAGCTGGCGAAGAAGCATCACGTCCGAACTGTGTATTCTAATTACTCGAGTCTTGGTGAGTGTTGTCGGCATCGATTGGTCATCTTCGTAGCTTGTTGATGGGGTTACCGGCGTAGATACGTATGATGAAAACGGCGCCGTTGACTATCTCGACGTCGTTGACGCTGCATCAGAAAACTTCGAACGTTTTATCTACCTTGCGGGTACGAAGCTGGCGCCTTTCAATTCTGTGTCTTCAACCTGATTTTGTATCAATCAGGCCGGCTCACCTCAGAGAACTCGACTCATCTTAACGCCAGGGAAGGTTATACCCTTTCAGGTTCGACGCCCCGCACGCCCCGTGAAAAGGTAGCAGAGTGTCAGTACGAAGCCTGTTCTCAACCCGCGAGACAAACTCATGTTCGCACAAAACTAGACTGGAACTTTGATTGGGAATTCGCGGACACTCCCGAACAAAGCTCGTTTCGAACAACTGCCTCGGTGAGCTTCATGCAACTCCCCCGTTATCATCATTTTTCTTCTGCTATGTGAACTTAACAACCTTCTTTGAAAAACTGTGCAGACGTACAATAATACCTTTGTTGGGTTCTCCGACGAGAACCGGCTTTCGGTTGATCAACGAGGCTTTGGGACTATCATTACTGCTGAAGCGGATGAATTTGTTCAGCCTTCGCAGTTGCTCCTCAACGCTACGGTCAGGAGGGTCGAATATTCTGACGCAAGAGTCAGGGTTATTCTAGCGGATGGGACCACGGTTGATGGTGACTACGCTCTCTGCACATTCAGTTTGGGTGTTTTGCAGAACAAAGACGTTTTGTTCAACCCAAACCTGCCAAGTTCGTTGCTCAGTACCTTTCAGAAGAATACTGAACCGTCTCTTATCGTTAGCCTGGAAGAACGAAGCCATTCACCTGATGAAAATGACAACGTTCACGAAGATATTCCTTCGCTTCGAAAAAAAATTCTGGTTTGATAGTCAGGTTCGTATTAAACTTGGTTGCTTGATTTCTTCGCACCATAAAATTAATTAACTTTAAACTTTGGTAGTTCGGACTTCATGCTCATCAAGAACGCGGTCTCTACCCCGTTTGGCAGAGCCTTGACGTTGACGGCTTTCTTCCTGGCTCTGGGATCCTCTTTTCCACAGTTACAGTAAGTCATCACCTCGACAGCATCAATCACTGTGACCATCATCCCATTACAATTGTTAGGGAAACCAAAGTGAACGCATTGAGTCTCTCTCCAATGCGCAAGTCCAATCGGAAGTGATGGGTGTTCTCCGCTCTATGTATCCCAACATCACCATCCCAGAGCCTACCGACTTTTTCTTTCCACGGTGGCATTCTGATCCTTTGTATCGAGGGTCGTTTTCGAATTGGCCACCTTCATTTACGAAAGAGCATCAAGACAATCTGAGAGCGAATGTAGGCGAGAGGCTTTGGTTTGCTGGTGAGGCGACCAGTTCTAAGTACTATGGTGCGTGATTACCTCTCTTCTCATCTCGGAGTTGACTGAGTGTGTGACTCACACAATTCGATGTTCATTTAGGCTTTCTACACGGGGCTTATACTGAGGGGTTGGGAGTCGCACAGGAGATGATTAAATGCATCAACCAAGGACAATGCAATGGCTTTTACCAATCCTAGGATGTACCGACGCCCGCAGAGCTCGCAATGATGGTCTGGTTACTTTTCGTCTCTGCTTACGCTCTATGGTCCAATCGAGGAGTTTAAGTAAGTAATTAGATGCTCGATTAGCCTGGCATTGTATACATCCGTCGAGATATGCAGGCTGAGTGAACGCTTGGACCCGCGTCGCTGCATGTTCAAAGAGATCCAATGTCGAGCGTTAAGGTTACATCAGGCTCGGTACACACCAGTGTAATACCGCCGCATCTGGAGCGCTCGAACAGTCCGAGATTCTTTTCAGTGCTGCACTGTGTCTTGATCAAGTCTTGGTTGTGTCTTGGCAAGACGTAAACTCGGGCGCTTGAGAAATTGGTTGGACAAGCGCCGATAAAGCGCCACAACTTTTACTTGCTTTCCTCCTGCTTGCACCCTCCCAACAACTCTCCTTACGGTTCCAGAAGCATTCGTATCGCTTCCCCATTCAACTTTCTGATCTATTGCATCTCGTGAAACGCCTCGGTTGACTGCCGCAAATGCCATACTCTACGACACGTTTTGTTATAGAGAGAGGTTCGAAAGCGGAGGCTTTCAAGAATTTCACTGTCAGAATCAACGCGTCGGGGATCTAGGCCTGTGACTGCTCTTTTTATGAGGCTGTCAAAAAGAGGAAATATCGATGGCTTCCTATTTCGACAAGCTCAAAGATTATAGCTTGCTCATGGTTGGTTGGTGACGAGGCTATCACTAACCGGCCTGGACAAAAATCCCCCAATCGAGTCGCGGGTCATGCTAGTAACAGTACGTCCTCACAAGGATCAGCCTGTATTGAGAATGCTGACTCTCTCTGTAGGCCTATACACTGTACAGGGTAGCGTCATCGAGGGATTGCGATATTGGCTAACTACTTCAAGTCGTCTTGCCACGGCCACCACGAACTTCTGTTGGTCAAATTTCTTCTGCATACACATGGACTCCGGTATTATAATAGCAAATGCATTGCCTCGATGTCTCCAATGATTCACCAGATCCTCTACCGAGTCTCGCTTCTTCCAAGCTCAAACTGAAGCCATCGGATTTGGCTGTGCTCTATTTTTAGCTACATCCTTCTCCCATGTCCTAGGGCTACGACCGACGCTGAACGTTGCAGCACTCACCCTTGATCGTCGCAGTCTATGCATCATGATTCCTATATGTTCGTGAACATCCAACAAAAGACTCTCAACGTATAAAAGGGACACACGATGCTCCCTGAATTGCACATCTAGTGACCAATGCGCACATTCCCTCTCTCTCTTGGCGTAATCGCCCTCCACACTCTTTTACTCACCTTCGCTCTCGGCGAGGCCCAAGGAAACAACAAACTCGGCCTCGGAATCAAATCGCCAAAGCTCGTAGCTTCGACTTGGTATGCTGGATGGCGCAACGATGTCTTCCCCCTCAAGTCCGTGCCTTGGAAAAAATATGCTTTGGCATCGTTTGCTTTTGCGTAAGCGAACTTCACTGCATTATTTAGATCTGCATCTACTGATTGGAGAGTCTGCTTATAGTGAGACCACGGCTAATGGTTCACTGGACCTGTCCGCGTCGAACCCCTCCGTGTTCCCCGAGTTTGTCAGCATGGCAAAGGCTAATGTAAGTACCTATCAGCTTCATTCGCTCGCTTCGTGTTCATGACTAGTATTCTTGCTGTAGGGCGTAGTTCCCTCCATTTCTATAGGTGGTTGGACCGGCTCTAGGTTCTTTTCGACTTCCGTCCGCACAGCACAAAACCGCACAAAGTTTGTCAAAACCGTGGTCGATTTTGCCAAACAATACAAACTCGGCGCTGTCGATTTTGAGTACGTTTTACAATTCCGTCCCCGTGTCAATCGTTACTTGTTTGACTTAACTTCCTTCTGTCGCTCACAGCTGGGAATATCCAGCAGGGGAAGGAATCGGCTGCAACACCGTATCCTCCTATGACCCCTCGAACTTTTTGAAATTCCTGCAAGAACTACGAAAGGATCCATTCGGGAAATCGCTCATCCTCACCGCCGCAGTGGCAATCTCACCCTTCACCGAAGATGTCTCAGGCTTTAGTAAAGTACTCGACTACATCATCATCATGAACTACGATATCTGGGGTACCTGGTCCGCTACCGTAGGACCGAACGCGCCACTTCGCGATTCCTGTGCGGCTCCGGAGAATCAACAGGGTTCCGCGGAGTTTGCGTTGGACGCCTGGACGAGCGCGGGGTTTCCTGCCGGGAAGCTCATGCTTGGTGTCCCTGCATATGGACATTCGTTCAGTGTTACACCCAAGGACGCGTTGACATCGAATAGTCAACTTAAACCGTATGCAGCGTATAATGGGACAAAGCCGGGAGATGCTTGGGACGACCCCGCGGGTGTGGATGTCTGTGGAAATTCTGCTGGGCCTGGGGGTAATTATAACTTTTGGGGGGTTATTGATGCTGGGCTGCTGAAGTCAGATGGGTCGCCCAAGGCTGGGGTGCCATATCGCTTCGACAAATGTAGTCAGACGGTCAGTCCTTTCACGGATTGGGTTGATCAAAGTTATATCATCGCTAACGCCTTGCGGGTTTGTTCCACTGTCCAGGCGTATGTATACGACAAGCGGAAACAGGTCATGATCTCCTTCGATGACGCGCCTTCCTTCGCGGCAAAAGGAAAATTCATCAAAGACAAGGGATTGGCGGGCTTTTCGATGTGGGAAGCGGGAGGTGATAAAGATAGTATCCTCCTCGATTCGATCCGAAAGTCGGCTGGTTTTAGACGCGTTTGACTCGCGTCTTGGGCGTTCGGAGAGGGTTAGTAGCAGTTTCCCAGGAGAATTGATCTGTAGTATCCGCAGCAGCCTGGTTTCTTAATTGTTTCATCGATACCCAGTAGTCACATATCCTGCGGTATGGGCTCCTGAAATTACGGTGATAAGATAAGATAAGATAAAAAATATCCTCAACAGAGGTTTGAACCACCAAGAAGACCGACTATGGGGCTCGAAGAGAGATTTGACAAGACGATCAACACAATTTGCAGACCTTCATCAGCTTTGAAATGACCAGTACTCTCCCATGCCCCAACTTGACTCGGACAAGACTCATGATATGCGTATAACGCCCGGC
The DNA here is from genome assembly GCA_002583695.1 of Pleurotus salmoneostramineus. Lineage (NCBI taxonomy): Eukaryota > Fungi > Basidiomycota > Agaricomycetes > Agaricales > Pleurotaceae > Pleurotus > Pleurotus salmoneostramineus. Next base: position 139,866 of record BEWF01000051.1, read on the forward strand.
TCGTTGGGACAGAACGGTTAGACCGGATTTGGGGGACGCATTTCTACGTGGTGGCTTCCTTGATTTTGACTATGGGAGCTGAATCATGTAGAGATGGTGAGTTCCTCATGAACTTGATGTGATGGTAAAACCTTCGCTCGATGCCCCATAGGCTTCGTGTGTCGACATTCCCAGTAATCCACCAGATTCCGAGTGTGAGCCTACCGAATCTATATTGACATAATCACGACACGTAGCGATGACTCTGCGCTTGGTTACATCCGACTTCCATGCTACTTTAAGTTTTGGCTACGACTCGACAAATGTGGGGACGCCGACTTCTGGAAAGGTGGGGGCTTCTGGGGCGCTGGAAGATGCGTACTGTGTCGTACAACGCTTACTTTCGAGTGCTCCATCGAAGCCTCCATGACTTCCAGAAGACTCCGGAAACTCAACTCATATAAAAGGGACACAACTACACCTCTACTGTTGTACCCCAGCGTAACTGAACTAGATGCGCGCATTCTGCTTCTCATATGGCATTTTTGCTATTCAAACACTCTGGCTCACCTCTGCTGAGGCTTTGAAAGAACCTAACAGCATCACCACATCCAGCCCCGGAGTCACACCGTCCAAGCAGAACTTGGTAGCTGCGACGTGGTATGCTGGATGGCACGCCGATGTGTTCCCTCTCGATTCCATGCCATGGGAGAAATACACCATGGCGACGTACGCTTTTGCGTGAGGCATCATTATTTCTAGTTTAACGTTTGCGTTTGCTCACCGCTGAGCATGTCCATTCATAGGGAGACCGCACAAGATGGTTCGCTGGACCTATCCTTGTCAAACCCATCTGTCTTGCCTGAATTTGTCAGCGTGGCAAAGGCTAATGTGAGTGTGTACTGGACTCTTTCATTTGTTTCGTGCTCATGCCCCTGGTGTGATATACAGGATGTACTCCCTTTGGTTTCTATAGGCGGATGGACTGGCTCCCGTTTCTTCTCAACTTCTGTTGGCTCAGCCGAGAACCGAACTAGGTTCGTCCAAACCGTGGTCGACTTTGCGAAACAGTATGACTTAGGTGGCATTGACTTCGAGTACGTACCCCCATCCATGGCAAACAGGTTACGTCTCCCTAACGTACACTTCCGAATTGACAAGCTGGGAGTTTCCGGGAAGACAAGGAATCGGCTGCAACACAGTTTCCCCCGACGACACTTCGAACTTCTTGGACTTCCTACGAGAACTTCGAGAGGATGCGTTTGGGAGTTCCCTTATTCTCACCGCTGCAGTGTCCATCACACCCTTCGCCTCAGACGTCTCGGCGTTCAGTGAAGTGCTCGACTACATCGCGATAATGAACTATGACGTATGGTGGATGTCATCCCCGACCGTTGGACCCAACGCACCGCTTCGCGATTCCTGCGCGCACCGCAAAACCAACACGGCTCCGCAGAGTCTGCTTTGTCGTCGTGGATGAATGCGGGTTTCCCTGTGGAGCAGATCATGCTTGGGGTCGCTTCGTATGGTCATTCATTCAGTGTTACCCCTGAAGATGCGTTGGCGGCCACAGGGGCCGTTGAAGCGTATCCAAAGTACAATGGGACGAAGCAGGGAGATCCATGGGAGGGAGCTGGTGGATTTGATGTTTGTGGAAATTATGCTGGGCCGGGAGGGACTTATAATTTTTGGGCGATCATTGATGCTGGGTTGTTGAAAGCGGATGGGTCGCCTCAGGCTGGGGTGCCCTATCGGTTTGATAATTGTAGTCAGACGGTGAGTTTGACTTTATGGTTGTTATGTTGGCTCTTACATGGACTCACTGGCAATTTTGTGGTGCGTTTCCAGGCCTATGTATACGACAAGCAAAAAGAGGTGATGATCTCGTTTGACGACCCGCCGTCTTTCGCGGCGAAGGGGACGTTCATCCAGGAGATGGGGTTGGCGGGCTTTGCGGTCTGGGAAGCGGCGGGGGATAGTAGAGACAGCGTCCTCCTTGATTCGATACGCAAGTCAGCTGGTTTCTAAATGCTCATGCACTCTTGATCTTCACGTCTTGAGGATGACTCCTTCATACAAATCCGTTGCAGGAGATATATGAAATATGTACTATACCAAAACGTGCTTGAGACTCCCTAAAAATGATCGTCAGTCGCCCACGTTCATTGAAGCATGCACTTACACTGCGTATTTCGAAATCGAACGAGGAAGTAAAGGCCATCGAACACCAAAATCAAGCCCCTGAGCAACTTTGGTAACGATAAGATAAGATAAGCATAGTACGCGTTTGGCTTGGCAACGGCGATTTCGCTTCTTGTCCCCAACCACAACGATCGTCTCGTCTCTGGACGCGAAGTGCACCTGCAGATCTCGTTCATGACCCGCTTGTCGCAACTCAGACGCTCTGCAAATGCTCAGTACTCAGAGGCTGAATGGAATCTTCCATTTCTCTAAATGACCACGCATAGAGCACGCGTACAAATTCGACAAGTTGGTAGAGACCAAGGTGGAAAGTCAGGACGTTGGTCTCGATAGTTTCTGGCTTGCGTGAACGCGCATTACTGCTGAATGCTGTCTTCCTTTACTATCAGGGCATGCTGGAATACCTGGCGATTTTGGATGAGCACGGTGAAGAGCTCGTGAGTTCCCACTGAAGCCCACCGCTTTCGCATATATTGAAGACAGGCTGCATCGACGGCATCTTGACGGTACAGGGTGGACGCATTGAGGACAAATGGAACGTATCATCTCGTGATGTATGCTAACCCCTTCAAGTTGTCCTTCCCGACTACCATCAACTTCTTCTCGTCAAACGACTTCGGCGAACACATGGAGATCAGGATTATAATAGTAACGCCTTGGCCCGATGCCCCAATGCCTCATGGGCTGATCCACCAGATTCTCTTTCAAGTCCAAAGTGAGCGGATTCCGGGTTCGATAGGCCTGGTTACATCCGTCTTCCATGTCCTGCTGTTGGCTACGAGTCGACAGATGTGAAGGCGATATCGGCGAGAATTGAAATATTGACCCTGTGGAACGCTCAACGATGTGCGCCGTGACGAACAACGGCCACCCTTGATCGGTCCATCGAAGCCCTCGCATCATGATTCCCCGATGTTAGTGGACTTCTAGAAGACTTCGTGGTGTATAAAAGGGACGAGTTTGCGTCTCTGCCCTCCTTCTGTGCCCCAACATAACCCAGCTATATGCGCACATTCTGCTTCTCCAGCGGCATTCTTGCCCTTCAGAGTCTGCTGCTCACCTGCGTCCTTGGCGAGGCTCTGGGGAGCAATATCAACATCACACTCGGGCTCGGAGCCAAATCACCAAAGCTAGTAGCCTCAACGTGGTACGCTGGATGGCATAAAGATGTGTTTCCGCTCAAGTCTGTACCTTGGAAGAAATACACCATGGCGACGTTTGCTTTTGCGTGAGTGATCGTCACTGCTTTGTTTTCACTCGCGTTCGTCGATTGAAGAGCATACGTGTAGTGAAACCGCGCCGGATGGTTCTCTGAACTTGACCATGTCGAACCCCTCCGTGTTGCCCGATTTCGTCAGTATGGCCAAGGCTAATGTCAGTATATATCAGCTCCGTCCATCTCGTTCTGATAGAACTGGTATGATAGGGCGTAGTTCCCTCAGTCTCTATCGGCGGATGGACTGGCTCGAGGTTCTTCTCGACTTCGGTTGGTTCCCCACAAAACCGAACCAAATTTGTCAAAACCGTAGTCGACTTTGCGAAACAATACAAACTAGGTGCTATTGACTTTGAGTACGTTCAGTCTGTACCCACACAATATCCCTCTGACATCCTCGTTCGCTTCCACAGCTGGGAATACCCAGGGAGACAAGGAATCGGCTGCAACACCATTTCCTCGAACGACCCCTCCAACTTCCTGAAATTCCTGCAAGAACTTCGCAAGGACCCTTTCGCGAAATCCCTCATCCTCACCGCCGCAGTAGCCATCTCTCCCTTCACCCCAGATGTCTCGGGCTTCAGCAAAGTACTCGACTACATCGCCATCATGAACTACGATATCTGGGGGACGTGGTCTGCCACCGTTGGACCCAATGCACCACTACGTGATTCCTGCGCGGCACCGGAGAATCAACAAGGTTCCGCGGAGACGGCGTTGGCTGCGTGGACGAGCGCGGGGTTTCCTGCGTCGAAGATTATGCTCGGTGTCGCTTCGTATGGGCATTCGTTTAGCGTCGCGCCCAAGGACGCGTTGACTGCGAAGGGTCAGGTTAAGACATATGCGGCGTATGAAGGAACGAAGCCGGGAGATGCATGGGATGATCCCACGGGTGTGGATGTTTGTGGAAATGCTGCTGGGCCCGGGGGTAATTATAACTTTTGGGCGATTATTGATGCGGGGTTGTTGAAGTCGGATGGGTCGCCTAAGGCGGGGGCGCCCTATCGATTCGACAGTTGTAGCCAGACGGTGAGTCCCTTTCTTTCTAACCAAAATTATGGTAATTACTGATGCAGGTATCGTTTAGGCGTATGTGTACGACAAGCAAAAGCAGGTGATGATCTCCTTTGACGACGCGCCGTCTTTCACAGCAAAGGGGAGCTTCATCAAAGACAAGGGATTGGCGGGATTCTCGATGTGGGAAGCGGGAGGCGATAGAGACAGTATCCTCCTCAATTCGATTCGGAAGTCGGCTGGTTTTTAGATGTGTATGAATCCCACATACTCTTTGTTTTGATATCGCTTACGGCAAGCTCGTTGCAGGAAACATATCAAATATAACTCTTAATATAGCGTTGGTGGTTTCTGCCGCCTAGTCTATGTGCTACGGGCTTTTGCTTCTTGTGATGTGGCTTTTGGCAACATAACCAATTCGAGGCGATGCTGTGAATGTGGGAGCGCAGCGAATCCGAGATGCCACCCATGCGCCCTTGACAAGAATAGCTCAAAGTCGATGGATTTTACCTCCATGAATATTTTGAATGCCCTCTCCCCCCTCTCTCCCTTCTATCCTCAGATTTGATTGCTTCATTTGATTCTAGCCATCCATCAACCTCTGGGATGTCGTCGAACGACCTGCCGAGCACGGACACCTATATGGTGGACGACAGGGGCCCACGGATTCATTATTCCGCTGGTTGGTTGGATGAAGGTGTCAATGAGGAGTTTAATGGGACCACTAGGTTTGCTACGACGGCTGGTGCGTCCTGGACCTTTTCATTCACTGGTACGTCTCTTTGCTTGCAAGTAAACATTCGTTCCTCATTGCTTGTACTCACCCATCTTTTCATCATGTATCTGCGTAGGTGTCTCGATCAGCGTTTTCGGAACGATCGATAGTCTCGGCGCGCGAGCCAATTCAACATATACACTCGATGATGCGCCGCCCTTGCGGTTCACCGCACGAAATACGAGCAGTGTGCTCTACCAGCAGCTCTTTTATGAGTCACCTGTACTTGAGAACTCGTCACATGTGTTGGTTGTCCCCGACGTCGACATCAAATACGACTCCGAGTCAAGTCATGTCGTCGACCTCGACTCTTGTTGTGACCCCGAGCGCGTCGGCTGTGCCGAACGGTGATACGGTGAACGCGACCCCGCACAACAAAGTGGGTGCGATTGTTAGTGGTGTTGTCGGCGGTGTGGGGTTTATCCTCTTCCTCTTGGTACTCCTTTGCCTTTCTCGGAGATGGTCTCGTTCGACAGGTACGTCCTTGACACGATGTTGATAGTCGCGAGCTCACCAAGTGGTCCTTTTGTTTTTAATGTCTTTGACCAGAAGGCTTGCAATATACTGTCGCACCGCTCCGGCCTCCCCTTGATGTCGAAAGAAATGACCGTCTTGTTGGGAACACTCCACATTCATCCAACGGACGAATTGAGACATGCTCGTCCCCTCCCCCTTCAGAAGTCACATCAGAATTCATAACACGTAACCAACCGGCCAATCCCCCTTCAGCTTCTGCACTCAATATGAAAGGTTCTCAACATTCAGTCCACGGCTTGACGATTCCGTCCTCATCGATGCAGACGAGCGCCAGCGCCCAACCGTCGTCCCGCGCAATCACAACCCGTTACTTGAAAAGTGGGGTTCGCCCCCTCCGCCCGCAACGACCATCTTTGATTTCCCCTTCTGCTTCAGATTCCGTTGGTGTTGATGTTGATGTCAATGAACCGCCTCCTGCTTACTCCAGTTAGAGAATTTTAAAATTAGAGTTTTGACGTCATCTGCCACTTTTTCGTTTCGTGTTCTTTGTCGATCCTAAGTATCTTTCTTCATCCTCGCTCCCAAGGGACATTCCTCGTCCGTATCCAACGCTACATCATCTTTCTTCTCAACCACCACCATCGCATTTCTCTGCGCTAGTTTTCGGACTTGATCTTGATTTTGGCATTTCGTTCGTTTTCACGTTCGCATGGTTCTCATATCAACGTTTTTCTTCTTCTGAGCTACTCACCAACATCCTGATTGTCAGTATCATGATTGGCAACCCCCCTTATGCCCACCTCCTACTTCTGCGCGTCAATATGTTTCAGGGTCGCCTACTTCTGGCCCGTTGAAACAACTTTCTCCAGGGTCGTCGCCCTAGGCCTGTGACGCTTGTCCACAACTCCCATTTCGTTCACAACACCCTCTTCTCCCACATCTCCCTCAAGCGTCAGCGTGGACGATCGATTGAATGTCGTCGAATAACTCTCCGGATACCTTCTTAATCGACGACAGCAACCCTCGCGTCCAATTTTCCACTGGATGGTCACGACACGGGATCGGTGCAGAATTTAACAGCACGACGACGTTTGCTGAGACTGCGGGCTCGTTCTTTACGTTCACCTTCGTTGGTATGTCTTTGCTCTTCGCCTTGATTCAAGATCCTTGTGTTTGTAACACCTCAAATCTTTTCTTGTCTCAAGGTACAACCATATCTGTCTTTGGGACGGTTGACGGACTGGGACCTAATGGCCCTCCGAATTCTTCATACGTACTCGATGGCACAAACCCCGTTCGATTTTCCGGGCCACGAACAGGCGGTGTTCTCTATCAACAGCTCTTCTATCAATCACCTACTCTCCCCAACTTGGAACATACACTCCAAGTGACCGTCCTCGATGAGGGTAGTCGGTATTTCTTGGATTTCTTGGCCGTTAGATCGCCACCTCAACCTACAATTACATCCTCATCTACGTCAACAACACCTTCCGCGACTGAGTCTTCGCCAGCGGGCTCCGACAATGCCGGTTCATCCTCGGGATCGTCTACAAACGTTGGGGCAATCGTTGGAGGTGTTGTTGGAGGTGTGGCGTTCCTTCTATTACTTGTTGGCCTGCTCTGGTGGTTCCGAAGGAGGCGATCGACTTCGACGAGTAAGTAGTATATTAGTCCTCGTCGTACTCAGTCCAATGTTTCCCCACAGATCCTCGTGAAGATATGGACTACGCGGGACCGCAGACAACCTTTACTCAGTCACATCTCAGAACAAACTCGACTTCGAATTACCCACCAGACGCCGCTGCCTCCGTCTCGGTATTCACACCACTCACCGATAACGAAATGCACCACGCACGTCCTCAGCCTTTCCTGGAGTCGCGGCAGTCGTTTGATACGAGCAGCCTGTCGACATCGTATAACAATCTGGGCGCGCCGTCTGTGTTGGGTGCTAGTAGCCTGCAGACGCAGATCCAACCGTTTTCGGCGTTGGCGTCGACACCGGTGGCGGGGAGTACGACTGGATCTGGGTATGGGGCGGGGAGTTCGAAGGGGGCGGTTCACCTTATGCATACGCCTACGCAGCAGCAACATCAGCATCAGTCGAATCCCTCGTATGCTCGGAGCGATTCGGCAGCTGGGGATGATCAACCTCCACCTGCGTATGGTGGTTAAGAAGTTACGCGTTACGATTTGTTTGTTTTATGAGTTTTTTTCTCGAATGTTCGACGTGTCGTTTTGGCTTTGGCTTGTCCGGAATGCTCAACCTGTCTCGGGCGTTATCTTTGGTGGTCGGTTGTATTTATCTACATGAACAGTATCCTCTTCGGTGCCATCTGGTAAGCCACATTATCCTCATGCTACTCATTCTTGGTCGCATCTCTCATATCACTTTTACGCAGGGCTTATTAGCATTGAATTTACACAACTGCTTTCGAGTTTTACATGTCGCCGATACCTCCTCAATCTTTGATTCCGTTTACTCTCCGAAAGTCCACAGATGTCTCCGTCATATCATCGCTCGACTTTCGCTCAAGTTGCACAGCTGATCACAGGCGCAAATATTATGTCCTTGTGGTTGAGGTCGCGATACCAAGCGATAGGCGCGAGGCTAAATCTGGACCTTGCACACGCCAACTAGTCTTTTTGTCCATGGAACGATCGCGGACTCAGTACTCTGCCACAGAAATACAAGCCGCATCTTGATCATCTCCCTCTGACGGTCTCCACCCGTCGGCGTCATGCTTCGCTGCTTGGCAAGACAAGCCATGATGTCATCTTCATTGGCCCAAATGCATTCTCACATCAACATACATGATTGCAATCATCACATTAGCGAGTTGCGCTGATCTACCTGTCTGAGTATTAACTCACTCTGTACGTTCTTCTGAACTTGTACTTTCCTTGTATTTTCGACTGGCGCATGATGCGCCGACGAATTCAGGTTGACAGACCGTCTCACTGGCACAACTTCCACTGATGCCATCCATGTGGTTTGTACATAGCCCATGCTGTTTTTGAAGGTTCCGATGGAGCTGGATTTCCGATCTTCAATATCCCCGTGCTTCGAGGGAATATAAACCACCTAAAATTGAAGTATCATTTCATTCAATCACGATGTCAGACGACCAAGTCCACGAGACAGACGATTCTGATGCCTCAATCGCATACACTGTCGATTGGCTCCAGAAAGGCTCGGGCAACGAACATGGGCATACGACCCATTTCACTGACACGCCTGGGGCTTACTTTTCCCTGACGTTCACTGGTATGTTAAATGTTCCCTTTCTACCTTCTCATTCTAAACAGAACTGTTCTGTAGGGAACTCCATTAAGGTCTTCGGCACAGTAGGCGCATACCTTCCTCAGCATTCAACTTACTCTGTTAATGGTTCATCTTCTGGTGCATATGTCGGGGAAAACACCAGCATAGTACAGTATAACCAATTGTTCTTCAGCGTGGGTAATCTTTCTGGTGGGGCGCATACGCTTGTTGGGACGTGCAATTATGGGGCAGTCTTCATAGATTACTTCCAAATTGGATCCCTCCCCCCTAGCCCCGCGACGATCCCCGGAGCTCAAGGCGAGACATTGACTTCCTCGCCTGAGATATTCACTCAGTCACCAAAGCCGTCCAACCAATCCTTCCCGGTCGCAACTTCAACAAACGCCGAATCATCATCTCCGCCTTCAGTTCTCGATCATTCAAGCACTTCAACAGCGACCTTACTACTTAACGAACCTAACGCTTCATCACTATCGAAAGGGGATGTCGGTGCCATTACTGGAGCGTCCGTATCTGGGGTTGCATTTATTTCTGTGGTTGTCGTGCTCGTGTGGTGTTTCCGACGACATAGACACTCATCATCGCCTCCTTGTGCGCGCCTCCTTTCTGCGTTCCGGTGCCTCTCTGTTGACGTTGCTCATGTCTAGCGTTTCACGTTTGTGATGTGACTATCTCTGAAAATCCATCAAGCGGGGGTAAGTAGCTCGGCTCCCTCCATTTCGCCCCGTCAACGATCGCTTTATCTATCTTCACCAACGAGCCATAGTAGCGCCCCTTCCCCTTCTAGTCCCGATGCCGATGCCAGCACCTCACCGTCTCATGTCCAGGTTCCCTTCAGCGGAGCATTGGCTCTCAGAAGTTCGTCCCATCACACGGCGATACCCCTAACAACATTGCAACAAACATATCACGAATTCCCAACAGCATTATGCTATTAACATCCTCACAGCCGCCCAAGGCTAATTCTTCAACGTTCAACAGCTACACCACGTTTCTTGTTTGATTGATTGTCCAAGTAATCGTGACCCCCTCGACTGACAAGCATTGCCATCCTTCGAAACGGACGATCCTCCTCGATTGAACTTACCGCCACCCTTGTATGGTACTTAGTCGTAATCTCCTATAGGTTTTGATGAGACTGGGTCTCCGCCCGTCTTTGACAAACAGTGTAGTAGGCTGGAAACCAACCTGTCTATGACCACTTGGCGTCATGATGCATGAACTCAGTCAACGTCAACTCCGACACTGTCCAGAACACTGCTGAGCGTCGCGGAGTCGCGGACCTAGCACATTCAGCTCCGACACCCCATTTTGCCACGGTTTCAAGATCCGAAAATCTGCGCGTTGGCGCGTCTGAGTGCTCTGCAAGATTGGTGCTCTGTCACTTCCTCCACCTACGGCGTCAGGATGGACGCGCTTTTAGCCGGACAGTACGTCGGAAACGATGAGTCAAATGGCACATCACTTGTATCTACTTGAAAATCACGTCCTCTCATGGCCTTTCTTCTCCATCAGTGCCACCTTTCACGTTTGCGATGGGTCTGCCTTCACACGGCCACACACCTTCACCCACTGATTGAAATATCCACGGAACACCTCGCATGACCACTACTCAATGTGAGCTTTACATGCAACCATTTTAACAATTTCGCTGTACTAACTGTGGATCTCCTCACCACGAACGAACGTCCGCAGAATCACTTTGATTCAATCCATAAGTTCGCAGTTGCTCACAAATATGAAGACCTGCTTGTGGCTGAAGCAAAGGCGCTGATTAAAGCCGTCGAGATAGGCACGGCTTATCCAGACAAGTCCCTCAGGATCTTGAGTTCTACCAAGTTATTCACATGTTTTAGGCTGATGGACGGTCGCACGTCAAAGTTGCTTCCAATAACAATGTTCGCGTTCGTGTAGGCCCTATAACTCGAACATCATGATTCACAGGAATTTGGGTGTTCCTATCTACTCGGGAGCTACGTGACATCAGGGGGAGCGCTCTTGCTCCCTGGGCCCGGTTTTCCCAGGTAGTCCCAACCAACACACTGAATGTGATGAAGTCGGAAATCCATGCAAAACTATGGATTGTCGTTTCCCGAAGGTTTCAACTTGTCGATGCCTCGGTCGGAGTCGGAACTAAGTGACATTAAAAAATGGACACACCGTCGAACCACGGCGAGATTTTGCCAGTCGCCTGATTCCCTTACCATGCTCTGATCGACTGTGTACTCAGTACGTTCGCCCTGGTTCCCACTGGTTGTCTGATTCCCGACGTTGGTTTGTCAAATCCCACACCGTCGTGAATAATCTCATTGTCAACCCTCGTGCTCTCATTAGGCCCATCACAGTAACACTGGAGCTACACATATAGCCCTATATAAACCACTTTCACTCCCGCCAAATGTCTGACAATCCCTCAAATCGCAGCTCAGACAAATCACCAGTCTCGGCCTTGCAATGTCCTTCAGCAAGATCACCGCTCTCGTCCTTGTCTTTGGTACTCTTCTGCTCACAAATGGTAGAACCTTGAAGCCTCAATCCTCTGCTCAAGGCTACCACTCATGTTGCCTGGCTTCTTAGCTGCGCCGACGACGGAGGATCTCGTCACATGTGTAGACGATGGTCGCACTGTCCTCCACGCTGCATGCTGTGATCTTTTCCCAATCCTAGATGATCTACAAGGAACACTATTCAAAGGAGAGTGTAATAACGAGGTGGGTTATTCTTCTTCTAACGGTTACTTTTCGTCCTTCAACTTTCATTCGTGTCAGGCTCGAAAAGCTCTGCGCCTTGCCTTCAATGATGCCATCGGCTTTTCGCCCACGGAAGGGTAGGCTGCCTTTTTCTTTTGTGCTGACAGGAGCACTGAATTTTCATGCTCTTCGACAGCGGTGGCGGCGCAGACGGCTCAATTCTCGCATTTTCTGACACAGAACTAAACTTCGCAGACAACATTGGTCTTGATGCGTAGAAGCGCTGGGACCATTTCGCAACCGCGGAACCCCTGATGGTGATCTGTACGGCAATCTGATATGCACGTCTACGCCTTTGCGTTATTCACTCGCAATTCAGTGTACAGTTCGCTGCCATTGTTGGGTTGTCAAACTGTCCTGGAGCTCCGCGAGTGCCGTTTCTACTCGGTCGCCCTCCTGCCCAGGCTGCATCCCCCAGTGGTCTCATCCCGAAGCCCTTCGGTATGTCTCCAATCTGGTTCACTCCAATCGCTATTAGGCTCTAGCTATCTCCTCTCACTCCATAGATGCTCTAAACACCATATTTGCGCGGATGTCAGATGCTGGATTCAGCCCTATAGAGCTGGTCGCGCTACTATCCGCGTACGTGACGGTATCTCGTCTTCGACCTTTCTATCGTGACCTATTCACCAATACGGCAGCAGGCACTCCATTGGCGCCTCAAGTTTCATCGACGAATCTGTATGTAATAGACTCCTTGGAGTTTTCGCCTTCGATTCACTCATGAAGTTCCATATTAGATCCCAGGGTATACTTCGCTCTGCTTTTGACCCGAGTTAGGTGTGTTGATAACCCATCCACAGCACTCCCTTCGATTAGACGCCAGGTATATTTGATTCCCAATTTTTCATTGAGACCCAATTACGCGGAACGCTTTTTCCTGGGTGAGTCATCAATTTACGGCCTCTAGACTCCCTTCTGAGCGAGACGTAGTGATGTATCTCATCAAGGAGAACGTCAGTCCCCGTTGGAAGGGGAAATACGGTTGTCATCTGATCACCTTGTATGTTTTCGTTGTCTACAGAAAGTTGTTGGTCCTAACACATATAATTTTTGACAGCTCGCTCGGAGTACGTTCTCTCCAAGACACCGAGATGAAGACTGATACGCGGGCTATATAGTAGGTCCCATAACAAGCTGTGAATGGCAATCAATGGTTGGTGGGTCTCCAGTTTTCTTAGGCAGTCCAAAGCAGTCTGGTGACTAGCCAATATGGTAGATAATCAAGCCAAGATCGAGGATCGTTTCGGAGGAGCAATGAGGAAGCTTGGCCTTCTTGGACAAGAGCTCACAAGCTTAACTGATTGTTCTGAGGTCATACCTTCTCCACCACCTCTCGTTGGTACGCCCCATTTTCCGGCTGGAAAATCGTCGAGGAATATCGAGCAAGCTGTAAGTTGCTTTGCTGTTCCGTACCCCTGTGTCTTGTACACCCATTTATGCATCTCCAGTGTGCTACTTCTGCCTTTCCCACTCTGACGGCGAACCCTGGACCCGCTACCAGTATTCCTCCTGTGTCAGTGTTTCGCAAAAGGTCATGACTGATAACTAATCATATGGATGGATGATGAATCGGGGCCAGGTAGGATATATACACTGTAATGTACAATACGTGAGAAATGTACATACAGTGTATATGTATGTTATGGTCCCAGGGGGTGAAATGGGGAGCTGCCTAATTTGGACGTAGTATTCTCGACTGAATATGCGATGAAAGGGGACTAATACCATGCTCTGCTGGGCCCAGGGAGTGAGTA